>JAXLNO010005438.1:0-93531 GCA_038087875.1 Malacoraja senta
AACAAACTGCCCTGGCCCTCATACTCCCCTCTTACCCTGGATACAATACATCTGACATCCAGAACAACAAACCGCCCTGGTCCTCATACTCCCCTCTTACCCTGGATACAATACATCTGACATCCAGAACAACAAACTGCCCTGGCCCTCATACTCCCCCCTTACCCTGGATACAATACATCTGACATCCAGAACAACAAACTGCCATGGCCCTCATACTCCCCCCTTACGCTGGATACAATACATCTGACATCCAGAACAACAAACTGCCCTGGCACTCATACTCCCCTCTTACCCTGGAGACAATACATCTGACATCCAGAACAACAAGCTGCCCTGGTCCTCATACTCCCCTTACCCTGGATACAATACATCTGACATCCAGAACAACAAACCGCCCTGGTCCTCATACTCCCCTTACCCTGGATACAATACATCTGACATCCAGAACAACAAACTGCCCTGGCCCTCATACTCCCCCCTTACCCTGGATACAAGACAAAACAAACTGCTACAATACAATCAGCAGGGATCTGACTCCCAATCAGCTGCTCCCTCTTGTCTGCTTCCACCAATCAGCAGCTTCCTTAAGCCCACTTGTTTTTGAGGTGCGAGTGGAACTTGGAACGTTGCAGATTTCGGTTCCTCCTCCCTCTGCGACCGACCGCTCCAACGGCTCTCGGGCCTCTGTAAGGAACAAGCCCCGCGCTCGACTTTAACTCCTACCGCTCGGGTGTAGCTCCACCCTCTGCGACCGCTCCTACGGCTCTCGGGCCTCTGTAAGGAACAAGCCCCGCGCTCGACTTTAACTCCTACCGCTCGGGTGTAGCTCCACACTCTGCGACTGCTCCAACGGCTCTCGGGCCTCTGTGGTCTCACCAGAGCCCTCCTGTACAACTGCAGAAGGACCTCTATACTCCTATACTGGACACATACTCCAGTTGTGGTCTCACCAGAGCCCTCCTGTACAACTGCAGAAGGACCTCTATACTCCTATACTGGACACATACTCCAGTTGTGGTCTCACCAGAGCCCTGTACAACTGCAGAAGGACCTCTATACTCCTATACTGGACACATACTCCAGATGTGGTCTCACCAGAGTCCTGTACAACTGCAGAAGGACCTCGATACTCCTATACTGGGCCCAGCCAGAGGGAGAAGTGACGCCCAGGTCGGGGCAGCCCGGCTCGGGGAAGAAGCGACGCCCATGTTGGGGCAGCCCGGCTCGGGGGAGGTTCGGCGCCCATGTCGGGTCAGCCCGGCCAGAGGGAGAAGCGACGCCCATGTCAGGGTAGCCCGACTCGGGGAAGAAGCGACGCCCATGTTGGGGCGGCCCGGCTCGGGGGAGGTTCGGCGCCCATGTCGGGGCGGCCCAGCCCGAGGCTGAAGATGGCACGGTACTCACGTGAGGGTGGCTGGGATGGTGTTCTGGCGGTGGTGGCCTGAGTCCGGGGTTCGGCCGCGGGCCAGCGGCTGCGTCTGCAGGACTGGTGGGCGGCAGCTTCGACCACCCCGGGCCGCGGTGTTTGAGCCGCGGGACTGATTTAACATCGCCGGGGGGTATCGCCTCAGCGCAGAGGGAGAAGAGGAGGGAAGAGACTGCAGACCTAACACTTTTGCCTCCATCACAGTGAGGAGATGCTGGGTGGACTCACTGTGGTGGATGTTAATATGTGTTTATTGTTGTTTTGTTGTATTATATGTATGACTGCTGCAATTTCGTCCAGACTTCGGTCTGAACGACAATAAAGGCATATCTATCTATCTATCTATACTCCAGTTGTGGTCTCACCAGAGCCCTGTACAACTGCAGAAGGACCTCTACACTCCTATACTGGACACATACTCCAGATGTGGTCTCACCAGAGCCCTGTACAACTGCAGAAGGACCTCTATACTCCTATACTGGATACATACTCCAGATGTGGTCTCACCAGAGCCCTCCTGTACAACTGCAGAAGGACCTCTATACTCCTATACTGGACACATACTCCAGTTGTGGTCTCACCAGAGCCCTGTACAACTGCAGAAGGACCTCTATACACCTATTTTTTTTTAAAAAAAATTAAAAAATATTTTAATTTTATTAGAAGTACAATTGTATACAATCATATTTTCATAATACCTTTTATGTACAGCTTCTTATTTAAAAAAAAATTTGTAATAGGGAAGAAAAAGAAAAAAGTTAGATAATGAAAAATAGAAAAGTGTGAGATATATAGTGTGTGAAAGAGAAAAATAAAGAATGAAAAAAGAAAGTTGAGACATAGAAAATAGAAGAAAGAGAATAAAAGAAGAGAAGAGAAGAAAAGAAAATAGAAGTAAGGAGATCATTTATAATCTTGACCATCCGCAGTCACGGATTAGCTTTTACACCTGTTTTGCACCATATGTTTCCAAAAAGACGACAAATGGAGGCCAACTCGTTATGAATTGGTCACATTTATCTATTAGGAGGAATCGCATTTCCTCAAGATGTGCGGTATCCAACATACTTGCAATCCACATTTTGAGCGTTGGTATTGGTGTATTTTTCCAAAATTTCAATATTAATTTTTTTGCTATTATTAAACCATAATTAAAAATTGACTTTTGAGATGAGCTCAATTTGTTCCCGTCTTTCATTACCCCAAATATAATCAATTCATTATTGGGTTCCATTTTTGTCTTAAATAGTTTTGTAAATATTTTGAAAATATCACTCCAAAATCCATGAAGTTTTATACAAGAAACAAAAGAGTGTGTTATAGTTGCGTCTTGGGTTAAACATTTATCGCAAATGGGCGATATATTTAGATACAATTTATTTAATCTTGTTTTTGAGTAATATAATCTATGTAAAATTTTTAAATGGATTAGATTATGTCTTGCGTTAATCGAACACTTGTGAATGTATGCCAAATACTTTTCCCATGTAGCCTTCGTAATTTTTATCAACAATTCCCGTTCCC
Organism: Malacoraja senta; assembly: GCA_038087875.1. Taxonomy (NCBI): domain Eukaryota; kingdom Metazoa; phylum Chordata; class Chondrichthyes; order Rajiformes; family Rajidae; genus Malacoraja; species Malacoraja senta. Next base: position 2,954 of record JAXLNO010005438.1, read on the forward strand.
ACTCTTCTCTAATTACCTCGGTCACAGGTAAATCTATATTTATGATACTATTATATAAATATGATATTAATTTTTGTGTATCAGCTTTTATATTCATTACTTCTTCTAGTAAATCAGGAGTTATTTTTTGATATCCCTGTATGTATGTCTTCAAAAAATTACAAATCTGAAAATATTTAAAATAATGAGTGTTTTCAGTTTAAATTTTAATTGTAATTGTTGAAATGATAATAAATCTCCCATTTCATACATGTCCCCAATCCTTTTAATTCCTAAACTTTCCCATTGATTATATATTTTATCCATCATAGATGGTTTAAATAAAGGATTATTCGCTATCGGTGTTAACAATGATAGGTTTCTTAATTTTAAGGATAATTTTATTTGTTTCCATATTCTTATTGTATCTTGTGTAATTGGGTTTTTCTTATATATTGTATTGTTCATTTTTTTCGGGGAGAAGAGGATTGTTCCTATATTACAAGGATAACAATCCTCTTTCTCCATTTTTATCCATTCTGTCTATTGAGTTGAACTATCCAACCAGTAAATTATATTCTTAATATGTATTGCCCAATAGTAATACAAAAAATTTGGGAGTGAAAGTCCCCCGACATCTTTTGGTTTACAGAAGTGTTCTTTTTTAATTCTATGTGATTTATAATCCGAAACAAAATTAGTAATATTAGCGTTCAGTTTAGAAAAAAAATATTTTGGTACATATACTGGTATAGATTGAAATAGGTATAATAACTGTGGTAGGAAGCTCATTTTAATAGCATTTATTCTGCCTATTAATGATAAAGGGAGTGTTTTCCAAAAGGACCTCTATACTCCTATACTGGACACATACTCCAGATGTGGTCTCACCAGAGCCCTGTACAACTGCAGAAGGACCTCTATACTCCTATACTGGACACATACTCCAGTTGTGGTCTCACCAGAGCCCTGTACAACTGCAGAAGGACCTCTATACTCCTATACTGGATACATACTCCAGATGTGGTCTCACCAGAGCCCTGTACAACTGCAGAAGGACCTCTATACTCCTATACTGGACACATACTCCAGTTGTGGTCTCACCAGAGCCCTGTACAACTGCAGAAGGACCTCTATACTCCTATACTGGATACATACTCCAGATGTGGTCTCACCAGAGCCCTGTACAACTGCAGAAGGACCTCTATACTCCTATACTGGACACATACTCCAGTTGTGGTCTCACCAGAGCCCTGTACAACTGCAGAAGGACCTCTATACTCCTATACTGGACACATACTTCAGATGTGGTCTCACCAGAGCCCTGTACAACTGCAGAAGGACCTCTATACTCCTATACTGGACACATACTCGAGTTGTGGTCTCACCAGAGCCCTCCTGTACAACTGCAGATGGACCTCTATGCTCCTATACTGGACACATACTTCAGATGTGGTCTCGCCAGAGCCCTCCTGTACAATTGCAGAAGGACCTCTATACTCCTATACTGGATACATACTCCAGATGTGGTCTCACCAGAGTCCTGTACAACTGCAGAAGGACCTCTATACTCCTATATTGGACACATACTCCAGTTGTGGTCTCACCAGAGCCCTCCTGTACAACTGCAGAAGGACCTCTATACACCTATACTGGACACATACTCCAGATGTGGTCTCACCAGAGCCCTGTACAACTGCAGAATGACCTCTATACTCCTATACTGGACACATACCCCAGATGTGGTCTCACCAGAGCCCTCTTGAACAACTGCAGAAGGACCTGTATACTCCTATACTGGACACATACTCCAGGTGTGGTCTCACCAGAGCCCTCTTGAACAACTGCAGAAGGACCTCTATACTCCTATACTGGACACATGCTACAGATGTGGTCTCACCAGAGCCCTCCTGTACAACTGCAGAAGGACCTCTATACTCCTATACTGGACACATACTCCAGATGTGGTCTCACCAGAGCCCTGTACAACTGCAGAATGACCTCTATACTCCTATACTGGACACATACTCCAGGTGTGGTCTCACCAGAGCCCTGTACAACTGCAGAATGACCTCTATACTCCTATACTGGACACATACTCCAGATGTGGTCTCACCAGAGCCCTCCTGTACAACTGCAAAAGGACCTCTATACTCCTATACTTGACATACTCCAGATGTGGTCTCACGAGAGCCCTCCTGTACAACTGCAGAAGGACCTCTATACTCCTATACTGGACACATACTCCAGATGTGGTCTCACCAGAGCACTGTACAAGTGCAGAATGACCTCTATACTCCTATACTGGACATATATTCCAGATGTGGTCTCACCAGAACCCTCCTGTACAGCTGCAGAAGGACCTCTATACTCCTATACTGGACACATACTCCAGATGTGGTCTCACGAGAGCCCTCCTGTACAACTGCAGAAGGACCTCTATACTCCTATACTGGACACATACTCCAGATGTGGTCTCACCAGAGCCCTCCTGTACAACTGCAGAAGGACCTCTATATGAAAAAGCGCTATATAAAATAAATCTATTATTATTATTATTACTCCTATACTGGAAGGACCTCTATACTCCTATACTGGAGACATACTCCAGATGTGGTCTCACCAGAGCCCTGTACAACTGCAGAATGACCTCTATACTCCTATACTGGACACATACTCCAGATGTGGTCCCACCAGTGCCCTCCTGTACAACTGCAGAAGGACCTCTATACTCCTATACTGGACACATATTCCAGATGTGGTCTCACCAGAGCCCTCCTGTACAGCTGCAGAAGGACTTCTATACTCCTATACTGGACACATACTCCAGATGTGGTCTCCCCAGAGCCCTGTACAACTGCAGAATGACCTCTATACTCCTATACTGGACACATACTCCAGATGTGGTCTCACCAGAGCCCTCCTGCACAACTGCAGAAGAACCTCTTTACTGCTATACTGGACACATACTCCAGATGTGGTCTCACCAGAGCCCTGTACAACTGCAGAATGACCTCTATACTCCTATACTGGACACATACTCCAGATGTGGTCTCACCAGAGCCCTCCTGCACAACTGCAGAAGAACCTCTTTACTGCTATACTGGACACATACTCCAGATGTGGTCTCACCAGAGCCCTGTACAACTGCAGAATGACCTCTATACTCCTATACTGGACACATATTCCAGATGTGGTCTCACCAGAGCCCTCCTGTACAGCTGCAGAAGGACCTCTATACTCCTATACTGGACACATACTCCAGATGTCCCTCTAACGTCTGTCCGTCTGTCCGTCTCCCTCATCCTCCAATCAGCAACGACAGGGCCCGGTACAACTCCTCCCCTCATATGGCCGCCCATCACACATCTCCATCCAATCAGCCACGTCTAGAGGCGGGACAACCTCATACTCCCCCGCCCATTGGCCGGTCCTTCCGCCCGTCAACCCGTCTCTAGCCCATTGGATGATCCGTCCGCCCATCACCCAGCCCCATCCAATCAGCGCCTGCGGGAGGAGGGATGTCCCACGAACCCGCTGCGCATTGGCCGGGGTCGCCGTCCGTCACCGCCTCCTCGTCCAATCAGCGCGGTCGGGGGCGGGACCTGGCGACGGTTGGTGCCCGGAGCCGCCGCCATCTTGATCGCCGGCGCGGTCACCGTCTCCCCACAGGTAGTCTCTCTCTCTCTCTCTGTCTCTCTGTCCCCCAGCGTCCCCGCCCCGCTACCTTGGTGCCGGGGGTGAAGCGCTGCCGCCCGCCCGCCCGCCGGGGTCATGGCCGCCGTGGATGATGCGTTTGACCACCCCGTCCATGTCCGACAGCGGTGCCTCGATCAACCGCCCGCCCGCCCGCTCGGGTGTTTCCGCTCACGCACTCGGGTGTTTCCGGCGGCGGTCACACACTCGGCTCACTCGGGCTGTGACGTCACTCGGGCTCGGGCGTCTCCTCACTCGGGCTGTGACGTCACTCGGGCGTCACGTTGAGTACAGGAGCAGGGAGGTTCTACTGCAGTTGTACAGGGTCTTGGTGACACCACACCTGGAGTATTGCGTACAGTATTGTTCTAATGGATGCATTAGTGATAATTACAGACCAGTAAGTCTAACATCGGCTAACTGCTAGAGTCAGTTATTAAAGATGGGATAGCAGCACATTTGGAAAATGGTGATATCATTGGACAAAGTCAGCATGGATTTATAAAAGGTAAATCATGTCTGACGAATCTTATAAATTTTTTCGAGGATGTAACTAGTAGAGTGGATAAGGGAGAACCAGTGGATGTGTTATATCTGGACTTTCAGAAGGTTTTCGACAAGGTCCCACATTAGAGATTAGTATGCAAACTTGAAGCACACGGTATTGGGGGTTCAGTATTGATGTGGATAGAGAACTGGCTGGCAGACAGGAAGCAAAGAGTAGGAGTAAACGGGTCCTTTTCAGAATGGCAGGCAGTGACTAGTGGGGTACCGCAAGCCTCAGAGATGGGACCCCAGGTATTTACAATACATATTAATGATTTGGATGAGGGAATTGAATGCAACATCTCCAAGTTTGCGGATGACACGAAGCTGGGGGGCAGTGTTAGCTGTGAGGAGGGTGCTAGGAAGCTGCAAGGTGACTTGGATAGGCTGGTGAGTGGGCAAATGCATGGCAGACGCAGTATAATGTGGATAAATGTGGGTTTATCCACTTTGGTGGCAAAAACATGAAAGTAGACTATTATCTGAATGGTGGCCGATTTGGAAAAGGGGAGATGCAACGCGACCTGGGTGTCATGGTACACCAGTCATTGAAAGTAGGCATGCAGGTGCAGCAGGCAGTGAAGAAAGTGAATGGTATGTTAGCATTCATGGCAAAAGGATTTGAGTATAAGAGCAGGGAGGTTCTACTGCAGTTGTACAGGGTCTTGGTGAGACCACACCTGGAGTATTGCGTACAGTTTTGTTCTCCTCACCTGAGGAAGGACATTCTTGCCATAGAGGGAGTACAGAGAAGGTTCACCAGACTGATTCCTGGGATGTCAGGACTTTCATATGAAGAAAGACGGGATAGACTCGGCTTGTACTCGCTAGAATTTAGAAGATTGAGGGGGGATCTTATAGAAACTTACAAAATTCTTAAGGGGTTGGACAGGCTAGATGCAGGAAGATTGTTCCCGAGGTTGGGGAAGTCCAGAACACGGGGTCACAGTTTAAGGATAAGGGGGAAGTCTTTTAGGACCGAGATGAGAAAAACATTTTTCACACAGTGGTGAATCTGTGGAATTCTCTGCCACAGAAAGTAGTTGAGACCAGTTCATTGGCTATATTTAAGAGGGAGTTAGATGTTGCCCTTGTGGCTAAAGGTATCAGTGGGTATGGAGAGAAGGAAGGTACAGGATACTGAGTTACATGATCAGCCATGATCATATTGAATGGCGGTACAGGCTCGAAGGGCTGAATGGCCTACTCCTGCACCTATTTTCTATGTTAAGGGGGGACTTGATAAAGGTCTTTAAAATGATGAGAGGGATAAACGGAGTTGACGTGGATAAGCTTTTTCCATTGAGAGTAGTAGCGAAGATTCAAACATCGAGTTTAGTTCCCATAGTATCCCCATTTATCCCCAATGGTGTGTACGTCCTCGGATGATGTGCCCTCCTAAAGTTCACGATCAGCTCCTTAGTTGTTTTGATATTCAAGAGGAGGCTGTTGTCCTGACACCAGTGCCAGATCAGCCACCACCTCCCACAGTGTCTTCAGCAAACTTGATTATCGAGTTGGAGCTGAACCTAGCCACACAGTCATGTGTGTACAGGGAGTACAGTAGGGGGCTGAGGACGTAACCCTGGGGGGATCCTGTGCTGAGGATGAGGGACTTCGATATATTTCCTCCCATCTTGACTACCTGGGGCCTGGCGGTGAGAAGGTCCAGGACCCAGGCACACAGGGGGGTGTTGAGCCCTAATTCCAGCAGCTTCTGGTGGGGGGACTATTGTGTTGAAGGCTGAACTGAAGTCTCTGAACAGCATCTTCACATAGCCCCCTTCTGGCTGTCAAGGTGAGAGAGAGCGGTGTGCAGAACCTGGGAGACCGCATCGTCCGTGGATCTGTTCGGACGGGTCCATGTGAGGGAGGAAGGTGCAGATGTGTTTCTTGACTAGCCTCTCAAAGCATTCCATGACTACCGAGGTGAGTGCCACCGGACGGTAGTCATTCAGACAGGCTGGGGAGGCATTTTTAGATACAGGTACAATGATGGATCTTTTGAAACAGGCAGGGACCACGGACTTGTCCAGGGAGAGGTTGAATATTGTAGTGAGCACCGGAGCTAGCTGCGTAGCACAGGACTAAAGTACTCGCCCCGAGATGCCATCTGGGCCTACAGCTTTCCCCGTGTTCACCCGTGGCAGAGCCCTCCTCACATCGTGCTCGGACAATAAGAATGTGTGCACATTCCTCCCTTCAGCTTCGTTAGCCGCACGCTGGCGGTATTGTCGATAGTCGGCAAACCTGAGGTGATGTTGCCCGACTTGCAACGAGCATAGAAGGAGCTCAGGTCATCAGCTAGGGAGGTGCCGGCACTTCCGGTTGAGGGGGTAGTTTGTTACAGTCCGTAGCCCCTGCCACAGGTGTCTGGTGTCCTGCTGCTCCATCTGAGGACCATGACTACCCGACAGTGACAGTGTGACACTTTTAGATCCTACTGTATGTTGTCATTAAACAGTTGGTTTTAAAATACATATTGGATTCATTGCGGAGCGGGTGATGCCTTACCTGGAACGCCGTTTAAAGCTCTGGAGTGTTGGGCCTGCTGCTTCAACATCATGGAGCTGTGGTTTGCGGAGCTCCCAGCCTCGGGCCGCGCTGATTTCAACATTGCGGAGCCCTGGGGTCCCTTTGCCGAGGGCCGCCAACGTGAATCTCCACCCAGCTCAGCCTGTGGACTTCGGGAGCCGTGGTCTCCGGTAGGAAGTGGCCGATTCGGAAGTCCAAGCCGCTGAGAATGTTCTCCCGTTCCGACGTCGGTTGGTGACCCCCAAATTTCATTGTACCAATGGCCATGAGGGGGGGGGGGTTCAAGAGGACAGGGTCCGTTGGAGACGGGTAAAAGGATCATCAATGGGGGCGAGGACTCCTTCCCATGGAAGAACGGTGTGTGGCGGAGGCGATGGAAGAAGAGCTCCACATCATGGCGGCCGCGGAACTCATTGAGGTGGGGACAGAGGATTGGGAAACTTTTATAGGAAACAGAACGGGCAATACGGGCTGAAAAGATGAAGTACGAAGGGAAGCTGGCCAGGAATATAAAGGACAGTAAAAGCTTCTTTAGATATGTTAAGGGAAAAGAGAGAGAGAGAGAGAGAGAGAGGAACAGAGATAGAGAGAGAGAGGGACAGAGAGAGAGAGGCAGAGGGACAGAGAGGGAGGGACAGAGAGAGAGAGAGGGACAGAGAGAGAGGGAGAGGGACAGAGAGAGAGAGAGGGATAGAGAGAGAGAGAGGGGGACAGAGAGAGAGAGAGCGATAGAGAGAGAGACGGAGGGGGAGAGAGAGAGAGAGGTGGGGACAGAGAGAGAGACCCACATAGAAAGAGAGAGAGAGAGGGGGGGCAGAGAAAGAGAGAGGAGGGACAGAGAGAGAGAGACAGACAGAGAGAGGGACACAGAGAGAGATGGAGAAAGGGGGACAGAGAGCGCGATAGAGAGAGAGACGGAGGGGGAGAGAGAGAGGGGACAGAGCGAGACAAAGAGAGAGAGAGGGACAGAGAGAATGTGCTGGAGTGACATTTTGGGTCGAGACCCTTTGGTTTAGTTTAGTTTAGAGATGCAACGCGGAAACAGGTCTTTCGGCCCACGGAGTCCGCGCCGACCAGCGATCACCCCGTACACTAGCACTATCCTACGCACATTAGGGACAATTTAACAATTTTGCGGAGGCCGATTAATCTACAGCCCTGAACGTCTTTGAACGGTTTCCTCCACCATAAACGCACCCAATATGTGCTCGTAATGTCCTGTTTGCCAGCTTGTTGACCCTCTGTGTTCCCCTCCTGCAGGGTTTAGGAGCCGTTGCTGTGGGCGGAGAGACGGGGACGTGAGCAACCATTGAGGGTGGCCAGGATGCCGGTGAGCCCCCCCCCCCCCCATCTGCTCGGTGTGCGGCTGAGCTTCGAGGGGCTGCGCTTCGATGGAGGACCCCATGATGGGGCACAACAAGGAGAAGTGTTATGAGTGCAACGTGTGTGGCAAGGCCTGGCAGTGCCCGAGCGAGCTGGAGATCCACCGGCGGGTTCACACTGGAGAACGCCCCTTCGACTGCTCGGAGTGCGGCAAGAGCTTCAAGACGGCGGCTGTGCTGAAGACCCACCGGCGGGTGCACACGGGCGAGAAGCCCTATGGCTGCTCTACCTGCGACATGAGCTTTGCCCAGTTGATGGGGCTATGGCAGCACCGGCGGGTGCACAGCAGTGAGCGGCCCTTCACCTGCTCTGACTGCGGCAAAAGCTTCAAGTCGTTACCAGAGCTGAAGAGGCACAGGCGCGTGCACACCGGCGAGCGTCCCTACATCTGCGCCCAGTGCGGCAAGGGCTTCACCACCTCCGGCAACCTGCTGTCCCACCAGCGCACCCACACTGGCGAGCGCCCCTACACCTGCACCCAGTGCGGCAAGGGCTTCACCCAGTTCGGTCACCTGCTGGTACACCAGCGCACCCACACCGGCGAGCGCCCCTACACCTGCACCCAGTGCAGCAAGGGCTTCACCTGCTCCGACAGACTGCTGGAGCACCAGCACACTCACACCGGCGATTTCCCCATCACCTGCGCCCAATGTGGCAAGGGCTTCACCCGCTCCGACAGACTGCTGGAGCACCAGCGCACTCACACCGGCGAGCGCCCCTTCACCTGCGCCCAGTGTGGCAAGGGCTTCATCCGCTCTGACACCCTGCTGCAGCACCAGCGCACTCACACCGGCGAGCGCCCCTACACCTGCACCCAGTGTGGCAAGGGCTTCACACAGTCCAGCAACCTGCTGAAGCACCAGCGCATCCACACCGGCGAGCGACCCTACACCTGCGCCCAGTAGGGCAAGCGCTTCACCTGCTCCTCCAAGCTGCTGGCCCACCAGCGGACGCACACCGGCGACCGTCCCGTCCCCAGCCTGGTGTGTGGGGAACGCTTTGCCATGGCCTTCCATGCCTTGTCTCACCAGCACGTGCACACCAGTGACCAGCCCTACGACTGCCCGTACTGCGGTGAGGAGCTTGACAGCTCGCGGGGGTTGCGGCAGCACCAGCGGACCCACGCCGGCGAGCAGCTGCTCCCACTGTGACAAGAGAGCATGGGGGCTGCGGGAGCACCAGCGGATACACACCGTTCTGTGGTAAGGGCTTCACCCGCCTTGACCACCTGCTGGAGCACCGGCGAGTCCACATCGGGCAGCGCCCCTTCACCTGCCCGCTCTGTGGCAAGGCCTATGCCCGCTCCTCCAGCCTGTCACGTGGATAGGCGCTGTTTAGGTAGACACAAAATGCTGGAAGGAATGGGTAACGTTTCGGGTCATTTCTTCAATCACCCATTCTCTCCAGAGATGCTGCCTGTCCCGCTGAGTTACTCCAGCATTTTGTGTCCATTTTTGTAAACCAGTATCTGCAGTTCCTTGTTTTAATCCATTCTGGTTAACCAACTCTGCACCTTCACCAAAGCCTCCACATCAGTCCTGTAATGGAGTGACCAGAACTGTATGCAATACTGCAAATGCTACCTGACCAATGTCCCTTAAAGCTGCACGTATACATTCCTCTCTCTTCCCTCTCCCCACACTTTCCCCCCACTCATACACAAATTCTCTCCACTCCACCCTCTCGTGCCCCCTCCTCTCTCTCACCTCTCTCGCTCTCTCTCTCTCTCTCTCACACACTCCCCCTCTCACACACCCCCTCTCACATGCACACACACACGCTCTCTCTCTTGCTCTCTCACACACACCCTTTCTCTCACACACACACATTCACTCTCACACACACACACACACACACTCACACCAAACACCTCCGCTCGGTTCGCAATAACCAACCTGATCTCCCGGTGGCTCAACACTTCAACTCCCCCTCCCATTCTGAATCCTACCTTTCTGTCCTGGGCCTCCTCCATGGCCAGAGTGAGGCCCACCGTAAATTGGAGGAGCAGCACCTCATATTTCGCTTGGGCAGTTTGCAACCCAGCGGTATGAACATTGACCTCTCCAAATTCAGGTAATACCTACCAAAGATCCTACAGATAGGCCACTCCTGCGAAATGCAATGGGCTGACGTGTAGTACGCAACGGAGCGGAACGTGGGCATTTTGTTCGTCCATTTCAGTAACCGGAACCTACCCGACCCGACTCGCAGTGTAATCAACGTTGCGGGGGAACAGTTTGTGTGTGTGATATAGGGTTAGATTCATAATTCTGTTAGTTCATAATTCTGTTAATTCTTGTTAAAGAATAAAATGTTTATATATTTTGACTCTGGTAATTTTCTTGTTTAATGTTTTTTTAATCATTTCTTTTAAAATGGCTCATGTGCTGTGTTTGAGTTGATTTTGTATTACACTTGCACTCTGTAATTCATTCATCTAATCACACTGTTCACAACTGCAGTATTTGGCAAAATAATAGCAATATGAAGATTCCAGTTGCTCTAGCCCTGGAATGTTCCTTAATGTTTTTGTGTCTATGGAGTTGTTTCTCAACAATAAAATGGGTCTGGTCTTCCCAATAGCCAGAGAGTGGAATGAGATCTGTCTGTTATGGTGGGGTTATCTAATTTAAGTATTTCACCAAATTAAATTTGTTTTGAGCAAGATTTACAAACTTAAGGATGGTTTTATTCAGCGAGCATACAACTGATTAGATTGTGCTGGAAAGAACACACATATATGAATGTGATATAGATGTATATAATCATATAACACACACATTTACATTTCTTCCAATTTTTATATCCAATGATGAACCTTATTTCAGACTAGACAAGGGACAACAATAAATAAAAAAACATTGTAAACCTCCCCGCAACTTCACTCTGGTGTCTCGGCCGTGCTGATCCAGGCCAGACTCCCCGCACGCTGTGGAAGGAACATCTTTTTCGCTTTTATTGTGATTTATTTCTCTTTTTAACACTGAATATCTGAGAACGACACATTAGCAGCATATGGCACCAATGTTGCACCAATCCACTCAATTTTAAATAATTCATAATAGCAATCCATTAACATGGTTAACACTTTATTTCTGACATGCATAGTAAGATTTACAGAACTCACATTATTCTGTGTGCGGGATATACAGGGTTGCAGTGTTCAGTATATCAGCTAACCAGTGAAAGTGATGTACAATTCAACGTATGTAACACAATGGTAGCCCCAGGAGGGGTATGTGGGTTTAGGGGGGGTACAGGGGGATTCCGTACCTGCGTGTCACAGGTGAACTCAGCCACCTCGCCCTCACACATGGAGCTGACGACCGTCTCCCACACGGGCAGCTTGAACTTCTTGCCGATGATAAGCTCCATGGGTTTGCCGTAGGTCCGGCTGTCGTCGATGAGCGTCCGCTCTGGGTCACAGCGCAGGGTCTTGTAGTGAAACGTGACCTGTGTGGGGGGGGGGGGGGGTGAGAGGTCACAGGTCAGTGGTCACCGCGTCCTCGTCAAATCAGGGCGGTCGGGAGCGGGATGTCCCTCTAAAACACAATAGGTGCAGGAGGAGGCCATTCATTATGATCATGGTTGATCATTCCCAATCAATAACCCATGCCTGCCTTCTCCCTATATCCTTTGACTCCACCAGCCCCTAGAGCTCTATCTAACTCTCTCTTAAATCCATCCAGTGATTTCGCCTCCACTGCCCTCTGTGGCAGGTAATTCCACAAATTCACAACTGGGTGAAAAGTTTATTTCTCACTTCAGTCTTAAATGACCTCCCCTTTATTCTAAGACTGTGACAAGGCCTAGTCTTTTCAATCTTTCCTCATATGACAGTCCCGGCATCCCAGGGATCAATCTCGTGAACCTACGCTGCACTGCCTCAATCACAAGGATGTTCTTTCTCAAATTAGGAGACCAAAACTGTACACTATAGGGAGGTTGCACGGCAGTCGGGTCGCGACCCATGACCCATACTGTTGCTACGCTACGCCAAATGGATTATACGCGATGAAATGCAGGTAAGCACTGACCATTGTTTCCAGCGTAGCGGGCCCGTTGAAATCCGCCGAAATGGTCAATTGTTGCGCTGTAAATAATTATGGAAATCGAGATAAGTGTGAGAGACATTTATCATACTTCAGGATTCCAAAAGTGAGGAGAAATGACGGTAGATAGAAGCGAGAGCTGAAGGGACAACAACAGCTAAAGTACTTGGTGAACATTGGCCGTTTGCTCACTGCATTTCATCAACTAAGGAATTATTTGGGTTTTTTCTTGATTTTGTTGGAAAACGCCTCTGAAGCAAAATTTACAGCCAGATTTATCACTTCTGAGACTTTTTAGATACCAAAGGAATCAAGAAAAAACACAAATAATGCCTTACTGTTGATGAAATGCAGTGAGCAAACGCGATAATTCCCAATGTTTTCAATCACGATATCTGCACGGCTAATGTTCGCCAAGCACTTTAGCTGTTGTTGTCCCTTCAGCTCTCGCTTCTCTTTACCTTCATGTTGCTTCACTTTTGGAATTCTGAAGTTGGGTACATGTCTCTCACACTTACCCCGACTTCCACAATTATTTACAGCGCAAAAAATCACCATTTTGGCGTTTTTTAACAGGTAGGAAAGTACACGTTTCGTGTATTAATAACATATACCGGAAGCTGCGATGTCCTCCAGATGGATTAGAAACATAGAAAATATGTGCAGGAGTAGGCCATTCGGCCCTTCGAGCCTGCACCGCCATTCAATATGATCATGGCTGATCATCCAACTCCGTATCCAGTACCTGCTTTCTCTCCATACCCCCTGATACCTTTAGCCACAAGGGCCACATCTAACTCCCTCTTAAATATAGCCAATGAACTGGCCTCAACTACCTTCTCTGGCAGAGAAATCCACAGATTCACCACTCTGTGTGAAAAATGTTTTTCTCATCTCGGTCCTAAAAGACTTCCCCCTTATCCTTAAACTGTGACCCCGTGTTCTGGACTTCCCCAACATCAGGAACAATCTTCCTGCTTCTAGCCTGTCCAACCCCTTAAGAATTTTGTAAGTTCCCATAAGATCCCCCCTCAATCTTCTAAATTCTAGCGAGTACAAGCCGAGTCTATCCAGTCTTTCTTCATATGAAAGTCCTGCCATCCCAGGAATCAGTCTGGTGAACCTTCCCTGTACTCCCTCTATGGCAAGAATGTCTTTCCTCAGATTACAAGACCAATACTGTACGCGATACTCTAGGTGTGTTCTCACCAAGACCCTGTACAACTGCAGTAATACCTCGCTGCTCCTATGCTCGTCCTTTTGCTATGAATGCTAACATACCATTCACGTTCTTCACTGCCTGCTGCACCTGCATGCCTACTTTAAATGACTGGTGTACCATGACACCCAGGTCTCGTTGCATCTCCCCTTTTCCTAATCGGCCACCATTCAGATAATAGTCTACTTTCCTGTTTTTGCCACCAAAGTGGATAACCTCACATTTATCCACATTATACTGCATCTGCCATGCATTTGCCCACTCACCCAGCCTATCCAAGTCATCTTGCAGCCTCCTAGCACCCTCCTCACAGCTAACACTGCCCCCCAGCTTCGTGTCATCCGCAACTTGGAGATGTTGCATTCAATTCCCTCGTCCAAATCATTAATATATATTATAAATAGCTGGGGTCGCAGCACTGAGGCTTGAGGTACTCCACTAGTCACTGCCTGCCATTCTGAAAAGGACCCGTTTACTCCTACTCTTTGCTTCCTGTCTGCCAGCCAGTTCTCTATCCACATCAATACTGAACCCTCAATACCATGTGCTTTAAGTTTGTATACTAATCTCTTATGTGGTACCTTGTCGAAAGCCTTCTGAAAGTCCAGATATAACACATCCACTGGTTCTCCCTTATCCACTCTACTAGTTACATCCTCGAAAAATTCTATAAGATTCGTCAGACATGATTTACCTTTCATAAATCCATGCTGACTTTGTCCAGTGATTTCACCATTTTCCAAATGTGCTGCTATCCCATCTTTAATAACTGGCTCTAACATTTTCCGTCTACCGATGTTAGACTAACTGGTCTGTAATTCCCCATTTTCTCTCTCCCTTTTCAAAAATAAAATTGACAGTCTCACTGATGTGAAAGGTCTTTATTTTGCATAAAATAAATCTTTTGTACTTGGTTTGCAGCTGGAAACGTAAGGTTGCATACAACTTTCACACGTTATGTGTTTGACTGTTGAATCCTGTCTCCAAAGGCCCAAAAAGTAAATATGAATGAGGACAGGCAATTAACACATATATTGTTTGTCCGCTGTTTGTTTTGATCTGTGAATCCTATCTTCAAGAAGGACCACATTAAATATGCAGAATGCAGGCAATTAAAACAGGGCTTCAATTGCAAAGGCCTCAATGGCTTCTAAGTGCATGTCTGTTTATTAAGAAACGCAGAAACATAGAAAATAGGTGCAGGAGGAGGCCATTCGTCCCTTCGAGCCAGCACCACCATTCATTGTGATCATGGCTGATCGTCCCCAATCAATAACCCGTGCCTGCCTTCTCCCCATATCCCTTGACTCCACTAACCCCTAGAGCTCTATCTAACTATCTCTTAAATCCATCCAGTGATTTGGCCTCCACTGCCCTCTGTGGCAGGGAATTCCACAAATTCTTTTTTTTTTGTTGAAAATATTTTTTATTGGAGATAAGTACACAACCTATTAACATCATTACCAGTCTTACATTTTTGAATTGATAATATTGTCAATTATTATTACATTGTCTCCAATACCTTTTGCATTTTTTGTTTTTTTAAACTAGATAGAACTAAAAATATAGATGAAGTAAAGAAAGAAAAGAGAGAGAAAGAAAGAAATTAAAAAAAAACAAAAAACAAAAAAAAACAGAAAAGAAAAAGATAGTTAAAGAAGAATGGAAAAATTTATTAAAATAAAAAACTTCATTCGAGATATATTCGTACATTTCAGAGTATAGCATTTCATCCATTCTTTAGCCCGAGTGTTAGTCAGGTTCCTGTGCTGAACCATTCTGACCCTTTAAATAATCAATAAAGGGAGACCATGTTCCAACGAATAATTCCTGTTTGTCCAACAGGGAAAATCTGATTCTTTCCACGTTTAAGGTCTCCGCCATTTCTATAATCCACATTTTGATTGTGGGGGTTATAGGGCCTTTCCAAAATTTTAGAATTACTTTTTTTCCCGTTATTATACTATAATCAATAAAGTTTCTTTGTGTTGTTGTAAATGTTTGATTTAATTCTAATGTTCCGAGTATTATTAATTTTGGATCCGGGTCCAATTGTGTGCTGGTCACTTTAGATATTATACTGAAAATATTTACCCAGAATTTTTTTATTTTTATACAGTTTGCAAACATATGAGATAAGTTAGCTTCTAAATGTTGACATTTATCACATATAGGTGAGATATGTTGAAAGATTTTATGTAATTTTGTTTTTGAATAATGTAACCTATGTATTACTTTAAATTGTATTAAAGAATGTCTGGCATTTAATGAACATTGATGTATGTGTTGTAAACTTTCTTCCCAAGTATCTTTCGTTATTATTTGATTTAATTCTTTTTCCCATGTTTGTCTGTGTAAGTCCGTCGATGGAATGTCACTGTCTAATAAAATATTATATATATAAGATATCAATTTTTCTGTATTAGGATGTTTATTCCAACATTCGTCAAGAATTTCTGAATTTTTAATTCGAAAATTTTGAGTATTCGATTTTACATAATCTCTGAGTTGAAGATATCTGAAAAAATCATTTCCTCTAAGTCCATAAGTCTGTTGCAACTCCTGAAATGTCAGAAAAGTGCCTTCCTTGTAAAGTTGTCCCATAATTTTAATTCCATAATTCTTCCATTGTGTAAAACCCCTGTCCAACCATGAGGGCTTAAAACAAAGGGTTATTCACAATTGGAAGAAAAAGTGATAAATTATCTAATTTTAATGTCTTTTTTAATTGTTTCCAAATTCGTATAGCACTAAATATTATAGGGTTTTCCCTATAAATTTTTTTGTTTAATTTAGACGTAGCAAATAATATCGAGCCGATATCAAAAGGTAAACAATCTTCCTTTTC
The DNA here is from genome assembly GCA_038087875.1 of Malacoraja senta. NCBI lineage: Eukaryota > Metazoa > Chordata > Chondrichthyes > Rajiformes > Rajidae > Malacoraja > Malacoraja senta. Next base: position 19,212 of record JAXLNO010005438.1, read on the forward strand.
CATTTTTAACCAATCTGGTTGTTGATCTATTTCTTCCAACCAGAAATTCATATTTTTAATATTAACTGCCCAAAAATAAAACAGAAAGTTTGGTAACACCAAGCCTCCATTTATTTTTGATTTACACAAATGTCTTTTGTTTATCCTATGATTCTTATAATCCCAGATAAAATCATTAACTATGGAATCCAATTTTTTTTAAAAGTTTTTTGACAAATATATCAGAATTGTCTGAAAAAGGTATAATATTTGCGGTAAAAAAATCATTTTTATGGGATTAATTTTGCCAACCATTGAGATAGGAACTGTTTTCCAATATTGAATATTCTTATGTAGTTTATTCAGTAATGGGGGAAAATTTGCTTTAAATAATGATGTATATATCTTAGTTACGTAAATGCCTAGGTATTTGAATTTTTCGTTTACTATTTTAAATGGAAATTGTTGTATTATCTGTTTGTTGTGTTCCCTTATTGGCATAATTTCACTTTTATTCCAATTTATTCTGTATCCTGAGAGTGAACCAAATTGGGTTATTAGCTTTAATAAGTTTGGAATACTAATTTCTGGTTTTGTAATGTAAATTTGTACATCATCTGCGTATAGAGAAATTTTATTCACTGTATCCTTTGTGTTATACCCATGTATTTCCGGATGACCCCTAACTCTTTCTGCGAGTGGCTCAATAGCAAGCGCAAATAATAATGGAGATAACCGGCATCCTTGTCTACAACCTCTAGATAGGCTGAATTTAGATGACAACCTTTGGTTTGTTAATATTCTAGCCGTAGGGTTTGTATATAACAGTTTTATCCATGTGCAGAATTTCTCCCCTAGCTGCATATTTTCCATCACCGAAAATAAATAGGACCATTCAACCTGATCAAAAGCTTTTTCAGCGTCAAGTGAGATTATTGCTAGATCTTCATTAATAATTCTCTTAGAATAAATAATATTAAATAATCTTCTTAGATTATAATATGAGTACCGTTTCTGAATAAAGCCTGTTTGGTCAGGGTGTATTAATTTATTCATCACTGTACTTAATCTATGCGCTAGTATTTTAGTTAATATTTTCTGATCTGTATTTAAAAGTGCAATTGCTCTATATGATCCCGGATCTTCCGGATCTTTATCAACTTTAGGAATAAGTGTTATTATAGATTCATTTAAAGTATCTGGAAGTTTCTGTTGAGTATAGATATGCTCATACAGCCTTTGTAAATGTGGGGAGAGCAAGTCATAATTTTTTTAATAGAATTCAGAGCCTAAACCGTCTGGTCCTACTGCTTTACCATTTTTTAAAGAGCCAATAGACTCCTCAATATCCTTTATCGTAATCTCCCTTTCTAATAATTCTCTATCGTTTGAATCTAAACCTTTTAAATTACATTTTAGTAAAAAATCTACTATTCCTTCTGATTGTGCTACAGTTTTAGTTGAATAAAGATTATGATAGTATTGGAGAAATCTTTCATTTATGTCCTTGGGCATTTTTAATAATTCTCCTGTCTCTGTTCTAATTTTATGAATTATTTTTTCCCCTTCCATTTTTCGTAACTGACGTGCTAATAATTTTTGTGGTTTGTCTCCAAACTCGAAATGTAATTGTTTGGTTTTTTGATAAAGTTTTATTACTTGTTCTGAATACATTTTATTTAATTTATATTTCAATACAGCACTTTTATTATGTTTTGAAATGGATGGCATTCTCGCATTTTCTATATCTAGTTGCTTGATTTCGCTTTCCAATGTTTGTTGTTTAATCCTGTTCTCTTTATTATAAAATACTTGAGCAGAAGTTAATGCACCTCGAACAAACGCTTTAAACGTTTCCCACATAAGAGAAGTAGGTGTGTCAGGGTTATCATTTATCTCAAAAAATATTTGAATCTGTTTAATAATATATTCCTGGCATGATCTTTTGTTCAAAATTTGTGGGTTAAATCTCTAATATGTTTGTTTCTCGGACAATCCATTTAATTTAATCATGAATGTTACAGGTGCGTGATCTGAGATTATAATATTATGGTATTTTGAGTTATAAGTAAATGGGATAAACGTGGAGTCAACTAGAAAATAATCTATTCTTGAGTATGTTTTGTGTACTGGTGAGTAAAATGAATATTCCCGTCCAGTTGGGTTTTCTATTCTCCAGACATCCTTAATATTAGTGGTATTAATAAATGAATTTAGAAATACACTTGATTGAGATTTTACTTTTTTTTGCCTTGATGATCTATCTAAGTATGAATCTAATGTACAATTGAAGTCTCCTGCAATTATTAATTTATATTGTGTAAATTCAGGAATTTTATTAAATGTTTTATTAAAAAACATGGGGTTATCAAAGTTAGGCCCATATACATTAAGAAGAATCACGTTTTCTCCATTTAACTCTCCAACTAATATAATATATCTACCATCAATATCCACTATTGTTGAAGAGGTCGTAAAAGGTATTCCTTTACGAATTAATATTGCAACTCCTCTGGACTTATGGGAAAAAGAGGAATTATATGATTCAGCGATCCACTTAGCTTTAAGTCTATGTTGAGATTCCTTTTTAAGGTGTGTTTCTTGGAGAAATATTATATCTGTTTTGATTAAGTTTAGATGTGCCAAAACTTTACCTCTCTTAATTGGTTCATTGATTCCCTTGACATTCCAACTACAAAATGTTATTCCCTGACCCCCTCTTGTCATATTAACATCTTGCATATTGTTTCTAAGGTGGTCTATAGCCGAGCAGAAAGTACAACACATAAAACCTGACCCTGCTACCGAACTTCAGATAGATGAATTTAAAATCATATACATCGCTCTTCCGAACACATCTCCTTGTATTAGACTTGTTTTTCCATTCAAACATTAAGTTATAAAAATATTTAAAGTGAAAAAAGTGATAGAATTGATTAGTAAAGGGTGAAAGAAAAAGAACTACATCTACAATTAGTGTAGTTAGTGATAGCCACACTAACGTGGCTAGAATTCTAAAGACTTCCGTAGCCTTTGTAAGAAAAAAAAATTCCCAGCTCCGTGCCCGAAGAAAAAAAAAGATTATTTCTAACATTCAAATAACTTCTTTGGGAGTAACAAACTTATATACATACCCATACATACACACACACAATATACATACATATATATATGTATATATACCCATGTGCATACATACATAAGCACGTATCCCTGCAGAAAAGTTCAAGAATAGCAAAAATTCACAACGTTATTATTCTCTACATATCATATTAATTTCTTCGCTAAATCTATAAATTTAATTTTAAATTGAAATACAAAGAGGAAAACCGTCAAGTTTTATTATGACGTAGGCTTATTTACCTCTTGCATATCCTCTTATATAATATAAGTATGTAATTCATTTCTACGTTAATCAAAGATTATTAATTATTAATCATTGTTATCAATCATATACAGTATTAAATTTTTATGAGAAATGTTAATGTTAATAGTTTTAGTGGTAATATGGATATTTAATAAGTATTAGTTGTTACATATATAGTTAGATATGAACATACGGATAATAACAATGATTAGTAAAAAAAAAAAAAGTAAAAAAAAAAAAAAAAAAAATACAAAGATCACGGTTTTCTCCAATGTCCTCCGTCCATTTCGGTTTTCGAATGTCCTTAAAGCTCTTAAAAGAACTTTAAAGGTCCTTTTAGATCTGGCGGTCCTGTTAGTCCTTGACTCCTAAGGAGTAAAGTAAATTCTTCAGTCTACGGTCGTGTTCCCGATTTCTTTGGCGTATTCCAGTGCTTTTTCATGGTCTGTAAAAAATTGCTCCTTGGACTTGTAGGTGACTCTTAGTCTTGCGGGATAAAGCAGGCCGTATCTCAAACCAGGTACATTCTTCAGTATTCTTTTTGTCTCAGTGAACAGCGCTCTTTTCTTGAAGACTTCTGCCGGATAATCTCGGTAAATACTGAATCTCACACCTTCAAAAAGGAGCTGTCCGCCTCGAACAATTTTCTTCATTATATCGTCAAATTCATGATCCAGTTGCACCTTTACGATGATTTGTCTTGGATGGGCATCATCTTGTGTACGACGTCGCTGCGCTCTGTGAGCTCGACCGAGTGAAGGTTTGTGATCCAATTTTAAGGCTTTTTGTAATAGGTCTGCCACAAAGTCCCGAGAGCCCATTTCCTTCTCACTTCCTTCTTTCACCCCTACAATTCTTAGGTTCTTACGTCTTTGACGTCCCTCCAAATCGGTACATTTATCACTTAATTTGATCACCATATCGGAGAGGCGTTGGTTTTCAGTAAGGAGTCGACTTACAGTTTCCGCACTTGTCGCCGCCCATTTCTCAAGTTCGGTTATCGCTGTTCTATGTTGATCAAGTTTGTGATGAATGGGGGCCACATCCATATTGACGTTCGCTTCCACCGAAACGAGCCTGGTTTCCAGCTCTTCCATCTGATCCTTGATTTCTTCCTCCGTCGTCCTTTTCCAGATTTCCAGTATTTGTTGAACGGTAGAAAGCATTTCTGCTTTAAAATCTACCTTAAAAGAGTAAAGATCCTCTTTAAATTTCTCTCCAAAATTCTCTCCAAAGGTTTTCAATTCGGCAACGAGAAAAGTTTTAAGATCCTCCATTTCAGACTTTTTCTGTTTTGTTTTCTTCGGAGGGTCTTCCTGGGGCGTCGTTGTAACTGAGACCGAGGCCTCTGTAGGGCCTTCCTCTTCCGTCTGCAGTTTCCCTTTAACGGCTTTTTTTTGTGTCACACGGGTGGGGGTACGTTGTAAAGACATACCGTAAAGTAGCGCGCCTGATGACGTCACGCAGGCAGCCGTTCAGATCACGATCACTGCAGGTAAGACCCGATTTTCTCCCGTTTTTAGTTTCTTCGGCACGGAGCTAGTTGGCGCTGGACTCAAGCCTCCATAGCGCCACCGGAAGTCCCCGTTCATTGGATATATTTAAGAGGGAGTTAGATGTGGCCCTTGTGGCTAAAGGGATCAGGGGGTATGGAGAGAAAGCTGGTACAGGATACTGAGTTGGATGATCAGCCATGATCATATTGAATGGCGGTGCAGGCTCGAAGGGCCGAGTGGCCTACTCCTGTACCTATTGTCTATGTTTCTATAAGTAGATAGACAGAAAAAAAAGGATTTATCTTTAGTGCATTTTCTGAAATTAAAGTACCAGCAGGTGTTGCACTTGAATTGATTCCACAAGTTTCATCCTGTAGCTTTGGGAGCATTGATGGCACAGCGGTAGAGTTGCTGCTTAGCAGCGTCAGAAACCTCGGTTCAATCCTGGCTACGGGTGCTCTCTATACGCAGTTTGTACATTCTCCCCATGACGTACGTGGGTTTTCTCCTGGGTCTCTGGTTTCCTCCTACACTTCAAAACTGAGACCAAAACTGCAAGTGTGGTCTCACCAGGTCCCTGTACAACTGCAGAAGGACCTCTTTGCTCTTATACTCAAATCCTCTTGTTATGATGGCCAACTTGCCATTAGATTTCTTCACTGCCTGCTGTACCTGCATGCTTACTTTCAGTGACTGATGAACCAGGACCCCAGACCTCGTTGTACTTCCCCTTTTCCCAACTTGACACCATTCAGATCTCTTACATAGATATTGTGACTAACAGATTAATACTATTACTGCTCATCAGAAGGGACGGGAAGGGAAAACCCAGCCGTATAAAATATACACAGTCAAAGCATTTGGAAATTATTGGGCAGTATTTGTTTAGTGTCTCATTTTTTATTCTCTGTGACACTCCAACTGGAGAAGTGAACCATTCAATGCCCTAAAAGCCCTGTCCCACGGTACGAGTTCATTCCAAAAGCTCTCCCGAGTTTTAAAAAAATCAAACTCGTGGTAAGCACGGAGAATGAACGTAGCGGGTACGTCTGAGCTCGGGGACGTCTCTTAGCGGCTCGTAACGCGGACGGCAGGTACTCGGGAAGACTCGCTAACGGCAGGTAAGCACGGGAAGACTCGTTAAGGTTTTTCAACATGTTGAAAAATGTCCACGAGAGCCCCGAGCACCGACGAGTGGCCATTACTGTAAATCTCCGAGTTCGAATCGGGGCAAACTCGGGAGAGCTCTTGGAATGAACTCGTACAATGGGACAGGGCTTTAAGACAGTAGTTATTTACCCTTATTCTTCATGACAACTATGTTACTAATTTGCCATACTAAATGCAGCTATCATTACTTCTTGGATAGCACTACATTTAAAAACTGGGAAATAATGGGCATAATTGAGTGCACCGGGAAATGATAATATGGCCATTTAAATGGTAGTAAAATAGGGAAATCAGGAGCCTGGATTTTACAACAGAGCAACCTATTGTTTTTGAGAAAAAGCTCAACATCAAATAGTGATGAAAAGGGGTACAGTGAACTTAGAGATATAGAGTTATTTCCAGCAGCTTAATTAAAAGTTTATTTTCCGTCTTAACATTTTGTTGAACCATATTAGCTATCTGATATAGCTTAAAATGATATATAAATGTTAACCAGAGAATATGACATTTGATACAACATGGGACTGCTGAGATGATTAATACATTGCATTAAAAGAGAATCTAGACAAAAAAGATGATCTTGATAAGCTATGTTGGCAAGAGATCACGAGGAGCACAGGGATGATTGCAGCAAAGGACCTAGTCCTGTGGTAATTCCTCAATTATGCATCCACAAGAACTAAGAACAATCATCGATTACAGTGTGCTGCACAAAGAAAACTGAGGCAAGAATATGTGGATTTTTAATCATGTCTGACCAACTGTGGTATAAAATAGCAGTGCTTCATACCTAGCTGTGCTTCAAGTAAGTCTTTCAATGAGATGGAAAATTACTACCCTATGGAAAATGTGGAAAACTGGTCAGACATACCCTGTTCACAGAAAAGCCACTTACACTACCACCCAATCATGTGATGCAAACTCCATCTTCAAGTTCATTGTTGTTGCACGAATTGCAGATGGTGATGAGTCAGAGTATAGAAGGGAGATCGACCGACTGACCATATGGTGCCAGCACAGCAACCTTGCTCTCAATGTCAGTCAGAGCGAGGAACTGATTGTGGTCTTTGGAAAAGGAAGGATGAGAACCCACAAACTGTCTTATACAAATGGGATGATGGTGGAGAGAGTCAAACGCTTCAAATTCCTGAGCGTGCATATCTCTGAAGGTCTTTCCTGGACCCAGCACACTGATACGATTATAAAGAAACCCCATTAATTCCTCTACTTCCTGAAAAGATTGGGGAGATTTGGTATGTCAGAGACGACTCTCTTGAAATGAGAGAAATCAATATTCATACCGCATGCTTGTAAGCTGCCCAAGCGAAATATGAGGTGCTGTTCCTCCAATTTGCGTGTGGCCTCAATATGACGGATGGAATATTTCACACTTGCCTGGAGGAGTGAGGCAGTAACAAAATTCAAGTAGATCAACACCAACAAAGACAAAGCAAGCCACCTCATTGCCATCGCATTATCCACAGTAAATATGCATTCATTCCCTCCACCTCCAAGCACAGTGGCTGCAGTGTGCACCATCTGAAACTATGCAACAATTACTTGCCCAGGTTACTCTGGAAACATCTTCCAAACCCGTAATCTCTACCAACAAGATGGACAAGGTGAGCAAGTCCATGGCTACAATACTACCTGAAGGTTCTGTTCCAAGTAATGTACCATGTTCGTCTGAAAATATATAGCTTGTTCTTCATCAGAAGGTTGATCATCACTGTTCTTCATCAGTGGTTCAAGAAGGTGGTTTACACCATCTTCCCAAAGTAAATTATTATTATTTTTTTTAAATTTTTATTTATTAGAAGCACAATACATTACAACCAATTACATGAGCACTCATCACGTATATATTATTACAATTAATGTACTCCGTCATTTTTTACACTAATAAAAAGGAACGGTTGAGATTAAGAAAAAAGAGAAAGTGAAGGAAAATAGTGAAGGTGTAAAAACGTGACAACAAGAAAGAACAAAGACCCTGTAAGAAAGAAATTAAAAAGAAAGGATTAAGAGATAGACCCTAAAGAAGAAGAAAGAAAAAGTGGAAAAAGAGAAAAACAAATACTTTGTTATAAGCATCACGCAAATGGGATATACCAACTCTCCAGCTTTCATCCCCCTTTACCTGACCTCAGTTTTTTTTAAGTACTTTTGCACCCTATACTTGTAATAATTCTATGAATGCAGACCACGTCAGGTGGAAGTGATCTGGTTTACCTGCCAGGAGGAGTCTTATCTCTTCTAGGTGTAATGTTTCGAACATATTTGAAATCCACATGTTTATAGTTGGTATTGGAGCATTTTTCCAGAATTTTAGGATTAATTTTTTTCCAGTTATTAACCCATAGTCAATTAATTTCTTTTGAAACACATTTAGTTCAGGACTATCTTCCGTTGTTCCGAAGATAATCCATTCTGCTTTTGGTATCAGTTTTATTTTAAATAATTTGTTAAAGATTTCAAAAATTTCAATCGAAAATTTTTGAATTTTTTTACAAAAAACAAATGAGTGCACTATAGTAGCTTCTTGAGATTGACATTTATCACAAATGGATGATACATTTGGGAAAATGTTATTAATTTTAGTATTTGAATAATATAATCTATGTAAAATTTTAAATTGTATTAAAGTGTGTCTTACATTAATCGAACATTTATGCACGTTTAATAAATGTTCATTCCACCTTTCCTTTGAGATTTTAATAGCTAATTCTTGTTCCCAGTCTCTTCTGATACCTTCCGTAGATGGTATTTCTACATTTAAGATAATATTATACAAATATGATATTAAGTTTGCTGATTCAGCTTTTATCTGCATTGCTTCATCCAATACATCTGCTGGGATATTATAATGATCTGTTGTATATTTTTTCAAATAGTCACATATTTGAAAATATTTAAAATATTGATTATTTCCCAGTTTATATTTTATTTGTAGTTGTTGGAATGATAGTAATTTTCCAGTTTCATACAAATCACCGAACGTTTTAATTCCTAGTCTATCCCATTGTATAAAAGATTTGTCTGTAATAGAGGGATTAAACGAAGGGTTATTAACTATTGGAGATAAAAGCGATAGATTTCTTAACTTTAAATTTTGTTTTATTTGTTTCCAAGTTCTGATTGTACTATGTATAATTGTTTTTTTGTTATAATTTATGTTATTCAGTTTCATTGGTGAGAGGAGAATCGCTCCAATGTTTCCAGAGGAGCAGTCCTCTCTCTCCATTACAATCCAGTCCACTTGCTGGGCAGAGTTGTCCATCAGTTGAATCATATTTTTAATATTTACTGACCAATAATAATACATGAAGTTAGGAGTGCTAAGCCCCCTAATACTTTAGCTTTGTTCAAGTGTGTTCTTTGTATTCTATGTGATTTATAGTCCCATATAAAATTAATAATGTCTGAGTCCAGTTTAAAAAAACCCTTCTTTGGTAGGTATATAAGAATCGATTGAAATAGGTATAATATCTCATCCGCATATAAGGATATTTTATTATTTGAGTATTTAGTATTATACCCATGGATATCTGGATGTGTTCTAATTTTTTCTGCTAAAGGTTCAATTATGAGAGCAAACAACTGTGGTGATAATGAGCATCCTTGTCTATTTCCCCTTGATAGTTGAAATTTCGAGGATAATATGTTATTAGTTAATATTCTAGCTGTAGGTTTATTATATAATAATTTAATCCATAAAATAAAATTCTCTCCCAGTTGGAATTTTTGTAATACTTTATCCATATAATTCCATTCTACTTGGTCAAATGCTTTTTCAGCATCCAGCGAAATAATTGATAATTCTTGTTCTTCAATTTTGTGTGAGTGCATTATATTGAGTAGACGTCTCATATTATTAGATGAATATCTCTTAGGGATAAACCCCGTCTGATCTGGGTTTATTCATTTACTAATATATTTACTTAATCTTCTAGCTAATGTTTTCGCTAATATTTTTTGATCTGTATTTAACAATGCTATAGCTCTATATGAACCCAGTTCTTCTATATCTTTGTCTTTTTTAAGTATTAGTGTAATCGTTGATTCAGCTAATGTATCAGGTAATATTTGTTTTTTAAAAGCATATTGATACATTTTTTGTAACCATGGTATAATTTTGTCATAAAAGCTTTTATAAAATTCATTAGTAAATCCACCAGGACCTGGTGTTTTTCCATTCTTTAATGAGTTTATTGTATCTTCTAATTCCTTAATTGAGATTTGTGCACCCAATTCCTCTTGTTCCTTCAACTCTAACTTTGGAAGATTACAATTATCCAAGAACTCTGTAATTTTATTGGAGTCAGTTGTCGTTTTAGATGTGTACAAATTCTCATAAAATTGCACAAATCTTTTATTAATATGCTTCGGTATGGTTAATAATTCCCCTCTATCTGATTTAATCTTTGGGATCGTATGTTCTTTTTCTAGTTTTTTTAGCTGGCGAGCCAAAGGTTTATGCGGTTTATCCCCAAATTCAAAGTGCTCCTGTTTTGTAATTTGGAAAAGTCTGATAATAGTTTATTTAATTTAAATTTCAAAATTATTATTTTATTATGTTTATCTATTGATGGATCTTTAGCATTATCTATATCCATTTGTCTAATAAGTTCTTCTAACTGTCTTTCTTCATTCTTATTCTTTTTTATTTTGAAAAGCTTGATATGAGATTATAATACCTCTAATGAATGCTTTAAAAGATTCCCATAGTACAGTAGGCGATATATCTGGAGTGCCATTCATTTCAAAAAAGGCGTCCATTTGTTCTATTAAATATATACTCGCTTGCGGATCTTTTAGGATTTGAGAATTAAATCTCCAAAACGATTTATTCTTAGACATTCCTTCCAGTTTTAAGAAGAACGTTAGTGGTGAATGGTCTGAAATCGAGTTTGTATGGTATGCTGGGTTCAAAGTGTGAGGGATTAATTTTGTATCCACCAGGAAATAATCTATACGTGAGTATGTTTTATGTACCATTGAATAAAACGAGTATTCCCTGCCAGTTGGATTAGCAATTCTCCAAACATCTGCTATATTAGTATTGTTTATATAAGTATTTAAAAGGTCACCGGTTTTAGATTTCGTATTCCCTCTCTGTTTTTGGCTTGATTTGTCTAAATACGGATCTAAAACACAGTTAAAGTCTCCTCCTATTATAACATTTTGATAATTAAACTCTGCGATTATGTTCAGAATTTTATTGAAAAAATGAGGGTTGTCAAAGTTAGGCGCGTATATATTTACCAAAGTAATTGGAGTATCATGAATTTCTCCATTAACTATCAAATATCTCCCTTCAATGTCTATGGTATTCTTTGCTTTGAATGGTATACCTTTTCTAATAATAATTGACGTACCTCTAGATTTTGAAGTATATGAGGAATGGTATATTTGACCTATCCATTTCGCCCTCAACCTAGCTTGATCCTGAGATTTTAGATGAGTTTCTTGAAAGAAGATAATGTCAGCGTTGTACAGTTTCAGCTGAGCTAGTATCTTACCCCTTTTAATAGTTTCGTTAATACCTCTTATATTCCAACTACAGAATGGGACTCCTCCTAGGTTCTTTTGTTTAGCATCTTGCATTTTGAATAATTATAGTACCTTTAAATCTTGTGGTGCATCCATATCCCAGGTCTTTGGGTATTGGGGGAACCTTTGAATTACTAAGTTTTGTTGGCATATCCCTTTTACGCTTATCGCTAAACACAAAACACAAACATGTGAGTTTATGTGATAATAATAATATTTAAAAAATTGAAAAAGTGAAAATACAGTGTCTAAAATAGTCGACACTGTCACAAGTGGCCCACCTGTAGGTGGGAGAAAACCTTGTTTCGACTTCCATTGTTGATGTTAAACAAATAACTCCGCTCTCTTGGTTAATCATAACATATTAGAACGGGGCCTCACATTCAGATATATGATACAAATTTACCCAATATATTTCATTATAACATATCATATATATATATCGCAATTTTAGCTACTAATTATTAAACAAATGATTTTAGCTTCAATAATAGTCAACTGTTGGTTGAAGGGGTTAACGAAACGCGCCCCTGGACCTAAGCCAGGTGCTCGTTTCTCATCCCCTCTTCCCAGTTATAGATATGGTTTGGATTTAGTAAACATTTATATTAGTTTTGTTAGTTCGTTATTTTTTATTTTTATTAGCGTCCGTTACTATTATAGTTTTATATTGATAACTTGTTAAATTGTTAGGTTGTTAATAGGATCAATTCTTACAATTGGATTTAATATTTCGGCACGGACTTGAAGGGCCGAGATGGCCTGTTTCCGTGCTGTTATGGTTATATGGTTATAATTATAATCTGTTAAACAATTAATGCTTCTGGTATAGTCCATTCTCTTCAGTTCGGCTATTTACTTCGTTTGAAACACAGAATGTCCTTGAGTCAAAATTCCACAGATAACAGTCTCGCCATCCTAAACAAAACACTGCTCGAAATGGTTCTGAGCTGCCAAACCTCCATTAACCGTGGAATTCTAATAAAAAAGAGGATTTATTCATACCATTAATTTCTACTTTTCAACGATGCTCTGGGCATATTTGTACGCCTCCTCCGGTTTTTCAAATGATCTTTCACGTCCATTATAAGAAATACGCATTTTGGCTGGATAAAAAACACCGTATCTGACACCTTGTTTCCCTCTTAAAAGTTCTTTTGCCTTTCCGAATTGATTTCTCTTTTGCACAATTTCATACGGAAAGTCCCTGAATATTTTGATAATGTCATTATCCAACCGCAATTGCACTCCATATTTAATTTTACTCATCACCTCTTCCAGTTCTGAAATGTCTCGAAATTTCACAATAATATGTCGTGGGTGGTCTTTTGCAGCTTGAGGTCTCGGTTTAAATCTTGGAACACGATGAGCCACTTCAATTTTCGGTTCTTTGGAGAGATTAAGCAGTTGTTTAAGTAAGTCCATGGCAAACTCATGAACGTCCCTTCCCTCGGTTCCCTCTGAGACTCCAAGAATTCTCAAATTCTGGCGTCTAGAGCGAGCTTCCAGGTCCAGGCATTTATCTGAGACTTTCCCCAGTTGAGTCGTCATCTGTACTGAAGTTTGCTCATATTCTTGCTTCATTTGATCATGTTCTTGCCTCATTTTCACCATGTCTTCAACCACTCGAGCCATATTTTTCTCCAATTCCGTAATTGTAGCCATACTTGCAGCTATTGTTTCAAGCACAGCCGTGGTCTCACCAGAGCCCGCCTGTACAACTGCAGAAGGACCTCTATACTCCTATACTGGACACATACTCCAGATGTGGTCTCACCAGAGCCCTGTACAACTGCAGAAGGACCTCTATACTCCTATACTGGACACATACTCCAGATGTGGTCTCACCAGAGCCCTCCTGTACAACTGCAGAAGGACGTCTATACTCCTATACTGGACATATACTCCAGATGTGGTCTCACAAGACCCCTGTACAACTGCAGAAGGGCCCCTATACTCCTATACTGGCCACATACTCCAGAAGTGGTCTCACCAGAGCCCTCCTGTACAACTGCAGAAGAACCTCTATACTCCTATACTGGACACATACTCCAGATGTGGTCTCACCAGAGCCCTCCTGTACAACTGCAGGACCTCTTTACTGCTATACTGGACATAATACTCCAGATGTGGTCTCACCAGAGCCCTCCTGTACAACTGCAGAAGGACCTCTATACTCCTATACTGGACACATAATCCAGATGTGGTCTCACCAGAGCCCTGTACAACTACAGAAGGACAGTTACACTCCTATACTGGCCACATACTCCAGATGTGGTCTCACCAGAGCCCGCCTGTACAACTGCAGAAGGACCTCTATACTCCTATACTGGACACATACTCCAGATGTGGTCTCACCAGAGCCCTGTACAACTGCAGAAGGACCTCTATACTCCTATACTGGACACATACTCCAGATGTGGTCTCACCAGAGCCCTCCTGTACAACTGCAGAAGGACGTCTATACTCCTATACTGGACATACACTCCAGATGTCGTCTCACCAGAGCCCTGTACAACTGCAGAAGGGCCCCTATACTCCTATACTGGCCACATACTCCAGATGTGGTCTCACCAGAACCCTCCTGTACAACTGCAGAAGAACCTCTACACTCCTATACTGGACACATACTCCAGATGTGGTCTCACCAGAGCCCTCCTGTACAACTGCAGAAGGACCTCTTTACTGCTATACTGGACATAATACTCCAGATGTGGTCTCACCAGAGCCCTCCTGTACAACTGCAGAAGGACCTCTATACTGGACACATACTCCAGATGTGGTCTCACTAGAGCCCTCCTGTACAACTGCAGAAGGACCTCTATACTCCTATACTGGACATATACTCCAGATGTGGTCTCACCAGAGCCCTCCTGTACAACTGCCGAAGGACCTCTTTACTGCTATACTGGACATAATACTCCAGATGTGGTCTCACCAGAGCCCTCCTGCACAACTGCAAAAGGACCTCTTTACTGCTATACTGGACACAATACTCCAGATGTGTTCTCACCAGAACCCTCCTGTACAATTGCAGAAGGACCCCTATACTGGCCACATATTCCAGATGTGGTCTCACCAGAGCTCTCCTGTACAACTGCAGAAGGACCTCTATACTCCTATACTGGACACAATACTCCAGTTGTGGTCTCACCAGAGCCCCGTACAACTGCAGAACGACCCTTATACTCCTATACTGGACACATACTCCAGATGTGGTGATGAAGCCGAATAAAGTTACAAAAATAAGGACAAATTAAAATAGGGTTCTGGGCTAGCTTTAAGCTTATATTTAGTGTCAAATTAGGCTTGCCTCAGGTTGCAGTGTGTGGGATAATATAGAAACATAGAAACATAGAAAATAGGTGCAGGAGTAGGCCATTTGGCCCTTCGAGCCTGCACCGCCATTCAATATGATCATGGCTGATCATCCAACTCAGTATCCCGTACCTGCCTTCTCTCCATACCCCCTGATCCCTTTAGCCACAAGGGCCACATCTAACTCCCTTTTAAATATAGCCAATGAACTGGCGTCAACTACCCTCTGTGGCAGAGAGTTCCAGAGATTCACCACTCTCTGTGTGAAAAAGTTTTTCCTCATCTCGGTCTTAAAGGATTTCCCCCTTATCCTTAAGCTGTGACCCCATGTCCTGGACTTCCCCAACATCGGGAACAATCTTCCTGCATCTAGCCTGTCCAACCCCATAAGAATTTTGTACGTTTCTATAAGATCCCCTCTCAATCTCCTAAATTCTAGCGAGTATAAGCCAAGTCTATCCAGTCTTTCTTCATATGAAAGTCCTGACATCCCAGGAATCAGTCTGGTGAACCTTCTCTGCACTCCCTCTATGGCTATAATGTCCTTCCTCAGATTTGGAGACCAAAATTGTACGCAATACTCCAGGTGTGGTCTCACCAAGACCCTGTACAACTGCAGTAGAACCTCCCTGCTCCTATACTCAAATCCTCTTGCTATGAAGGCCAACATACCATTCGCTTTCTTCACTGCCTGCTGCACCTGCATGCCTACTTTCAATGACTGGTGTACCATGACACCCAGGTCTCGCTGCACCTCCCCATTTCCTAATCGGCCACCATTTAGATAATAGTCTGCCTTCCCGTTTTTGCCACCAAAGTGGATAACCTCACATTTATCCACATTATACTGCATCTGCCAAACATTTGCCCACTCACCCAGCCTATCCAAGTCACCTTGCAGTCTCCTAGCATCCTCCTCACAGCTAACACTGCCCCCCAGCTTAATGTCATCCGCAAACTTGGAGATGTTGCTTTCAATTCCCTCGTCCAGATCATTAATATAAATTGTAAATAGCTGGGGTCCCAGCACTGAGCCTTGCGGTACCCCACTAGTCACTGCCTGCCATTGTGAAAAGGACCCGTTTACTCCTACTCTTTGCTTCCTGTTTGCCAGCCAGTTCTCTATCCACATCAATACTGAACCCCCAATACCGTGTGATTTAAGTTTGTATCCTAATCTGTTATGTGGTAGCTTGTCGAAAGCCTTCTGAAAGTCCAGATACAACACATCCACTGGTTCTCCCATAAATACCATAACATTGTCTCCCAAGTGAGGAAGTGAGGAAGAGAGAAACAGCTAGTCACATCTTTGAAGTAAGATGCCATAAGACAAATGTCCAATGTTTATGGGGGAGGAGGCGATAAAGGAAGAGAGAAACAGCTAGTCACATCTTTGAAGTAAGATGCCATGAACCAAATGGCCTATGTTTATGAGGGACCAAGTGACAGAGAGGAAGCAGCGAAAGAGCTAGGGTGATCTCTTTTAAGATAAAATGACCTAAGACAAATGGCCAATGTTTTTAGTATATCTTGTACCATGTAAACAAAAGGCCTTTGATGTGATGCATTCTGTGGAAACCTTTTCCTGTACCTCTGCCCATGACTAATGTCTGTGGAATGTGCTAAGGGGACAAAAAAAAACTATTTAAGACAATGTAATTCTGTTGTTCAGAGAAGGGGACCGAGGACAGTCGAGTGTCTACATTGGTCACTTAGCTGGAATTCTCGCTCCCTTCCATCGGCCGATGTTAAGTAAAGTTTTGAACTGGTCTACCAAACAGTTTGTGTGGTGTCTGTTTATTAAGAAGCGAACCTGTTTAGTTGTTATAAAAGTAACTTTTTCATTGGCGTAGTTATGCAGGCCTCGCTGGGACCCCATCAACAGCTGACTGTGCAAGAGGTTGCAGAGGTTGCCGGGATTGGAAGGGAGATAACTGAGCTCTATCGGCCCCCTTGTAAGACCGACTCCCTAGAAACTCCCGGGAACGTCTGTGATCCTTCATCAGAGGTTGATCCAGGTTCCCTGCCGAGGTTCTTAGAAACAGACCAAGGCAAGACCAGTTGGGCTTTATAGTTTTTTTTAAGAAGGGATTGTGTATGTATTTTTAAGACAGAATTGTGCATGTATTTTTAAGAAGGGCTTGTGTATATTGTGAAGAAGGACGTGAGTGGTTTCTCTTTCTCTCTCTCTCTGTCTATCTCTTTGTTTTCTTATTTTTCTTCTCTCTCTCTCTCTACTAAGGGCTCATCGGCCTCGTTGAGATATCCGTGATTTGTCGGGTTGAGATACGGGGGTTGAGGTGTGCGTCTGGCTTATTGAGACATCCGAAGAGTTGTCGGATTGAGAAATAAGTGGCGTTGTATATTAAAGAGTAAGAAGTCTGCCAGGTTGAGAAACGGGGGTCTCGGTTAGCGGGTCTGCTTCGTTGAGACACATGGGGCTTATTTTAGGTCTGCCAGGTTGAGAAACGGGGGTCTCGGTTAACGGGTCTGCTTCGTTGAGACACTTGGGTCGTATATCAAAGAGGTAACAAAAAAATATTTAAAAAAAAAAGTCAGCCAAATTGAGAAACTGGGGTCTCGAGTAGCGAGTCGGCCTGGTTGATATATTTGGAACGATTCGGAATTAAGAAGTCTGCTTTCTCTTTCTCTTTCTCTCTATCTATCTATGGGGAATGCACTGGATAACAGTGAGGGGGGAACCCCCGTCCAACATATGTGTTATTTGAATCCTAAGTATAATAAGAAATTTAGAATGTTAGGTTACAAGTTGACCAAACGGTTGGGGGATGAAGCCTGGCCAGTAGGGGGCACATGGAATGTCGAGACAATTAAAAAAGCAGAGATGTTGATATGGGAAAGGAAGGCAGGAAAGAAATGGAAGAAGGGAATTAAAACGTGGAAAGCAGAAGCAGAGAAGAAGCATGAGGAGAGTAGAGATCGAAGTTGGATGGATACTGCATGTAAACAAGGGATAGAGTTACGAAATAAGGATGGCACTAGGAAAGGATGGAGAGTATTGCAACTAGAATGCCAGTGGGCGGAGGAACAAGAGAAAATAATTAAGAGACAGGCAGGAGGTGAGAAACAGGTGATGGTTAGTAAAAATAACCTCAGTACTGGTAAATCCTCTGGAGGAGACTTCATGTCTGGCACGACGACCCTGTTTGGTAGTGAAGATGAGGAGTTAGATAATCTTGGGAGATGTCCACCTCCCTACGTCCCACCAGTAGCGATGGCATCCTTACCTGTGACAGCTCCGTCAGTAATATCCCTATACCTTGAAGTTCTGACCTTACAAAGCTCCCCAGGATTGGGAGCACGGGAATGCCTTTCTGTGTGTTATTTGCTTAAGGCATTGATGATACCAGAACAGCTGACCATTATTAAATGTGCTGCACACACTGGTGCTGGGGACCCTATAACAAAAGGCAATGCATTTGCCGATAGTGTATCCAAGCAAGCAGCCTGTACATCCAAATGCGTGGTGACATCTGGTAAACAGATACTAGCAAATAGAACGGTCCTGCCAGATATGAGGGAGGTATGTACATTACAGAGGGACGCCTCATATATAAAAACAACTATGGAAACAAGAGGGCTGTGCCATTGATTCGGCTCACCCCGCTTGGACAAGTTGGTGTATACAATGCATTTTTCCCCGTCTGACTAACATATATTCATTCTCTTACCCATGCTGGTAAGGAGGGAATGATAAGGATGACAAAGGAAACGTGGTGGCACCCGAAAATTCGGTAAGAGGCACTGAAGCAGGCCTCTGAATGTAAAATTTGCCAACGAAGTAATCCAGGCAAACCAATTAAGATACCCTCAGGGGTGACGCCAATGCCATCACGACCGTTTGAATGCATACAGATTGATTTTATTGAAATGCCATGGGCCCAGTGTTATAAATATTGCTTAGTGATTTTAGATTTATTTAGCAGGTGGATTGAAGCTCTACCAACCACTAATAATACTGCTGAGACTACAGTAACATTGTTGTTAAGGGAAGTTATTCCCAGGTTTGGCCTACCTACTGTCATAAGCTCGGACAATGGTCCCCATTTTATTGCCACTATTAATAAGGAAATATGTACACATTTTTATATCCGACAGCAATTTCAATGTGTACAGTTGGTGGAGAAGTTGGAGCTATTGGGAGTTGATGCTGGCACATGTAACTGGGTCCTAAACTTTCTATCGCAACGGCAGCAGACAGTCAGGGTGGGCAGTAGGACATCAAAAACCATAGCCGTGAGCACTGGCTCGCCCCAAGGCTGTGTCCTAAGCCCCCTGCTGTTTAGTCTGCTAACACACGACTGTACTGCTAGACTCAACAACAACTTCATCAACAAGTTCGCTGATGACACAACAGTGGTGGGTCTCATCAGTGACAATGATGAGTCGGCGTACAGGATGGAGGTGGAGCTGCTCACAGGATGGTGCAAATCCCACAACCTCATTCTCAACGTGGGAAAAACTAAGGAGATGGTGGTTGACTTCAGGAGGGTGGGAAAACAACACCATACACCTCTGCACATCGATGGAGCTGATGTGGAAAGGGTCAACAGCGTGAAGTTCCTAGGACTCCACCTGTCAGATGACCTGACGTCCACGACCAACACCACAGCACTGGTCAAGAGAGCCCAGCAGCGACTACACCCTCTCCGAAGACTACGTAAAGCAGGTCTCCCCACTACACACCTACGAACTTTTTATAGGGGGACAATCGAGAGCACATTAACCTACGGCATCACTTCCTGGTTCGGGAGCTGCAAGGCGTACGAACGGCACCAACTAGACAGGATTGTGAAGACCGCCAGCAGGATTATTGGTGCTCCACTCCCTTTCCTGCTGGACATATACAGGAAGAGATGTATCAGCAGAGCCATCTCCATCATCAAAGACCCCTACCACCCATCCCATCACATATTCTCCATCCTGCCATCTGGGAAGAGGTACCGGAGCATTAGGTGCAAAACCAGCAGGATGCTCCTCAGCTTCTTCCCGCAGGTTATAAGACTGATAAACGGACTTTGTCCCCTGCCAAAGTATCGTGCACCAACCACCAACCTGGACACACTGCAGCAGAGCCACTGTCGTGCCGCTGCCGATCGGAACGCCTGTTGATGTTTAGTAGAGTAGAGTGTTAATTTGTTCATGATATATGTATTTTTACTTCTATTTATTTTTTACTGCACACACTGAAATGGACACTGGTTGAGGAACGTTTTTTTGTTTCCTCTGGGTATGCGAATACTCAGGAAATAACAATAAAGATATACAATACAATACAATACATCACCCACAGGCATCTGGGATGGTGGAAAGAGCCTATGGGGCATTGCAAAACAAAATTACCCCGGGGGAATCCTTTTTCTGACAAGCAACTATGTTATAAAAAAATTGGGGATGAAGACAAATTCGGTGGAGAAATGAGGATAGGATAGGGAGACTGAAAAGTCACGGGGAGTCTGACTAATCATGATCTGGATCAAAGTCCAATTAGGGTTAGGTAACCAGGATTCTGGTAAACAGAAGTCTTGTCAGAAAAAGGGAAAGTAAATTACAAAGAGAAGTCTTTGAAGATGAAATATTATATACTGCTGGTAAAACAATTTTTTTGTGTATGTACTGCTGGTAAAACAATGTTTTTTGTATGTGGAATGTGTGAAATTTGAAGCAATGAGCGAAGGTGTGTGTCCCTTTAAGAACAGTTTGTCCTTTAAAATGCAAATGAACAGGCAGGTTATGGTGTGTTCCTTTAAGACACTGCCATGAATGGGGGGTGGAGCTATACTCAAATGATAAAATGTGTTGGTTGTTATAAATCTTTTGAGCCGAGTTCAAAAAGAGACTCATCCCAATTAAAGTGTTAAATGAGATTGGAAATGTCAAAATTACAGAGAAAAAGAAAATGTATTATTGATTACTGATTCTGAGTGAGTTCTTTTGAGAAAGATTGTTTTGATGTGATAACAGAGGTTGTCCTTTAAAATGCAAATGAAGCAAGATTACGGTCTGCAGACGAACAAAGGTGTTGAAGCATGTGCTGTGCAAGGCAAATGAATGTACATGTAAAATTGTCTTATGGCTTACAAAAGGGGGTTTGAGGGAACTCACAATGAGGGATGAAAGGCGAGAAAATAAGTAGATTGGGGAAGAGAACATATTTGGAGAATTTAATATTTAGGTGGGGAGAGCCTCTTCAGATATAATCGGATTAAAGAATAAGTTCACAGAGAAGTGTTTAAGAAGGAACTGCAGATGCTGGAAAATCAAAGGTGGACAAAAGTGCTGGAGAAACTCAGGGGATGAGGCAGCATCTATGGAGCGAAGGAAATAGGCATCATTTCGGGCCGAAGCCCTTCTTCAGAGTAGATTGGGGTTATTCAACTGCAGCTAGAGAAACAGGATTTACAACTTTTTTATTGATACAGGAAAGGCTGCTGTGCCCACCCCCTGGAGAGTGGGGGGAAGCCACCTACAGGCCCTGGGCAATTAACTAATTATGTATGGACAGCAATTAACCCAGGTCTTGCCAGATCTACATTCCCAGGTTAGAGGAGCGGTGAGCACAGGGACGAGTCCATAAAGGCTACAAAATGACCATGTGCTGGGACAAGAAGAAATTGAGATTGTGTTGAAAGGAACAACCAAGTGCTATCAACAACATAAACTGCTGTGAAGATTGAAGATCATCGTCGTTGGATACATTTGATTGACTGTGAACGGTTTGTGGAGCTATTGACCCTCCTTTTATTCTGGGGTGGCCTACATGGACTGGACTTTCTTCAGAATGGCAAACTTGCGGACAAACCCACATTTAAAGGATCGTACACACATCCTTTTAAACAAGATTGGAGTCAAACATGACAAGTGCAGCAAAGACACCCTGACGACAGACAGTGAGATAATTTGCCTGATGAGATGCTTATGGTCTTTCGTATGTACTCGGCAAGGACTGTAGTTATTATCAAGATTTTGATAAAAGGATGGAATGATAAAGCTGAATTATGTTAAAAATATAAGAAAAGCTTACAGCTTATATTTAGTCTCAAATCAGGCTTTTCTCCAGTAGAATAATACAGAAAGGCAAGTTAAGTTGCCTCAGGTTTTGGGGTATTGAGATAATAAATACCATAACATTGTCTCCCAAGTGAGGAAGTGACAGAGAAAGAAACAGCTAGTCACATCTTTGAAGTAAGATGCCATAAAACAAATGGCCAATATTTATGGGGGAGGGGGCGATAAAGGAAGAGAGAAACAGCTAGTCACATCTTTGAAGTAAGATGCCGTAAACCAAATGGCCTATGTTTATGAGGGACCAAGTGACAGAGAGGAAGCAGCGAAAGAGCTAGGGTGATCTCTTTGAAGATAAAATGACCTAAAACAAATGGCCAATGTTTTTAGTATATCTTGTACCATGTAAACAAAAGGCCTTTGATGTGATGCATTCTGTGGAAACCTTTTCCTGTACCTCTGCCCATGACTAATGTTTGTGGAATGTGCTAAGGGGACAAAAAAAAACTATTTAAGACAATGTAATTCTGTTGTTCAGAGAAGGGGACCGAGGACAGTCGAGTGTCTACATTGGTCACTTAGCTGGAATTCCCGCTCCCTTCCATCGGCCGATGTTAAGTAAAGTTTTGAACTGGTCTACCAAACAGTTTGTGTGGTGTCTGTTTATTAAGAAGCGAACCTGTTTAGTTGTTATAAAAGTAACTTTTTCAATACTGGACACATACTCCAGATGTGGTCTCACCAGAGCCCTGTACAACTGCAGAAGGACCTCTATACTCCTATACTGGACACATACTCCAGATGTGGTCTCACCAGAGCCCTGTACAACTGCAGAAGGAAGTCTATACTATACTGGACACATACTCCAGATGTGGTCTCACCAGAGCCCTCCTGTACAACTGCAGAAGGACCTCTATACTCCTATACTGGACACATACTCCAGATGTGGTCTCACCAGAGCCCTCGTGTACAACTACAGAAGGACCTCTATACTCCTATACTGGACACATACTCCAGTTGTGGTCTCACCAGAGCCCCGTACAACTGCGGAACGACCCTTATACTCCTATACTGGACACATACTCCAGATGTGGTCTCACCAGAGCCCTACTGTACAACTGCAGAAGGACCTCTATACTCCTATACTGGACACATACTCCAGATGTGGTCTCACCAGAGCCCTGTACAACTGCAGAAGTACCCCTATACTGGCCACATACTCCAGATGTGGTCTCACCAGAGCCCTCCTGTACAACTACAGAAGGGCCTCTATACTCCTATATTGGACACATACTCCAGATGTGGTCTCACCAGAGCCCTCCTGTAGAACTGCAGAAGGACCTCTATACTCCTATACTGGACACATACTCCAGATGTGGTCTCACCAGAGCCCTGTACAACTGCAGAAGGACCTCTATACTCCTATACTGGACACATACTCCAGATGTGGTCTCACCAGAGCCCTGTACAACTGCAGAAGTACCGCTATACTGGCCACATACTCCAGATGTGGTCTCACCAGAGCCCTCCTGTAGAACTGCAGAAGGACCTCTTTACTGCTATACTGGACACATACTCCAGATGTGGTCTCACCAGAGCCCGCTTGTACAACTGCAGAAGGACATCTATACTCCTATACTGGACACATACTCCAGATGTGGTCTCACCAGAGCCCTGTACAACTGCAGTACTCCTATACTGGACACATACTCCAGATGTGGTCTCACCAGAGCCCGCTTGTACAACTGCAGAAGGACCTCTATACTCCTATACTGGACACATACTCCAGATGTGGTCTCACCAGAGCCCTCCTGTACAACTGCAGAAGGACCTCTATACTCCTATACTGGACACATACTCTAGATGTGGTCTCACCAGAGCCCTGTACAACTGCGGAACAACCCTTATACTCCTATACTGGACACATACTCCAGATGTGGTCTCACCAGAGCCCTCCTGTACAACTAAAGAAGGGCCTCTATACTCCTATATTGGACACATACTCCAGATGTGGTCTCACCAGAGCCCGCTTGTACAACTGCAGAAGGACATCTATACTCCTATACTGGACACATACTCCAGATGTGGTCTCACCAGAGCCCTGTACAACTGCAGAAGTACTCCTATACTGGACACGTACTCCAGATGTGGTCTCCCCAGAGCCCGCTTGTACAACTGCAGAAGGACCTCTATACTCCTATACTGGACACATACTCCAGATGTGGTCTCACCAGAGCCCTCCTGTACAACTACAGAAGGACCTCTATACTCCTATACTGGACACATACTCCAGATGTGGTCTCACCAGAGCCCTCCTGTAGAACTGCAGAAGGACCTCTATACTCCTATACTGGACACATACTCCAGATGTGGTCTCACCAGAGCCCTCGTGTACAACTACAGAAGGACCTCTATACTCCTATACTGGACATACTCCAGTTGTGGTCTCACCAGAGCCCCGTACAACTGCAGAACGACCTCTATACTCCTATACTGGACACATACTCCAGTTGTGGCCTCACCAGAGCCCTACTGTACAACTGCAGAAGGACCTCTATACTCCTATACTGGACACATACTCCAGATGTGGTCTCACCAGAGCCCTCCTGTACAACTGCAGAAGGACCTCTATACTCCTATACTGGATACATACTCCAGATGTGGTCTCACCAGAGCCCTCGTGTAGAACTACAGAAGGACCTCTATACTCCTATACTGGACACATACTCCAGATGTGGTCTCACCAGAGCCCTACTGTACAACTGCAGAAGGACCTCTATACTCCTATACTGGACACATACTCCAGATGTGGTCTCACCAGTGCCCTGCTGTACAACTGCAGAAGAACCTCTTTACTGCTATACTGGACACATACTCCAGATGTGCTCTCACCAGAGCCCTGTACAACTGCAGAAGTACTCCTGTACTGGACACATACTCCAGATGTGGTCTCACCAGAGCCCTGCACAACTGCAGAAGGACGTCTGTACTCCTATACTGGACACATACTCCAGGTGTGACCTCACCAGAGCCCCGTACAACTGCAGAACGACCCTTATACTCCTATACTGGACACATACTCCAGATGTGGTCTCACCAGAGCCCTCCAGTACAACTGCAGAAGGACCTCTATACTCCTATACTGGACACATACTCCAGATGTGGTCTCACCAGAGCCCTCCTGTACAACTGCAGAAGGACGTCTATACTCCTATACTGGACACATACTCCAAATGTGGTCTCACCAGAGCCCGCTTGTACAACTGCAGAAGGACCTCTATACTCCTATACTGGAAACATACTCCAGAT
This sequence comes from Malacoraja senta, assembly GCA_038087875.1. Classification (NCBI taxonomy): domain Eukaryota; kingdom Metazoa; phylum Chordata; class Chondrichthyes; order Rajiformes; family Rajidae; genus Malacoraja; species Malacoraja senta. The sequence goes on from JAXLNO010005438.1 coordinate 44,430, forward strand.
GCGGTCTTACCAGAGCCCTCCTGTACAATTGCAGAAGGACCTCTATACTATACTGGACACATACTCCAGATGTGGTCTCACCAGAGCCCTCCTGTACAACTGCAGAAGGACCTCTATACTCCTATACTGGACACATACTCCAGATGTGGTCTCACCAGAGCCCTGTACAACTGCAGAAGTACTCCTATACTGGACACATACTCCAGATGTGGTCTCACCAGAGCCCGCTTGTACAACTGCAGAAGGACCTCTATACTCCTATACTGGACACATACTCCAGATGTGGTCTCACCAGAGCCCTGCACAACTGCAGAAGGACGTCTGTACTCCTATACTGGACACATACTCCAGATGTGGTCTCACCAGAGCCCTCCTGTACAACTGCAGAACGACCCTTATACTCCTATACTGGACACATACTCCAGATGTGGTCTCACCAGAGCCCTCCTGTACAACTGCAGAAGGACCTCTATACTCCTATACTGGACACATACTCCAGATGTGGTCTCACCAGAGCCCTCCTGTACAACTGCAGAAGGACCTCTATACTCCTATACTGGACACATACTCCAGATGTGGTCTCACCAGAGCCCGCTTGTACAACTGCAGAAGGACCTCTATACTCCTATACTGGACACATACTCCAGATGTGGTCTCACCAGAGCCCTCCTGTACAACTGCAGAAGGACCTCTATACTCCTATACTGGACACATACTCCAGATGTGGTTTCACCAGAGCCCGCTTGTACAACTGCAGAAGGACCTCTATACTCCTATACTGGACACATACTCCAGATGTGGTCTCACCAGAGCCCTGCACAACTGCAGAAGGACGTCTGTACTCCTATACTGGACACCTACTCCAGATGTGGTCTCATCAGAGCCCTCCTGTACAACTGCAGAAGGACCTCTATACTCCTATACTGGACACATACTCCAGATGTGGTCTCACCGGAGCCCTGTACAACTGCAGAAGGACCTCTATACTCCTATACAGGACACATACTCCAGATGTGGTCTCACCAGAGCCCTCCTGTACAACTGCAGAAGGACCTCTATACTCCTATACTGGACACATACGCCAGATGTGGTCTCACCAGACCCCTCCTGTACAAGTGCAGAAGGACCTCTATACTCCTATACTGGACACATACTCCAGATGAGGTCTCACCAGAGCCCTCCTGTACAACTGCAGAAGGACCTCTATACTCCTATACTGGACACATACTCCAGATGTGGTCTCACCAGAGCCCTCCTGTACAACTGCAGAAGGACTTCTATACTCCTATACTGGACATACTCCAGATGTGGTCTCACCAGAGCCCTCCTGTACAACTGCAGAAGGACCTCTATACTCCTATACTGGACACATACTCAAGTTGTGGTCTCACCAGAACCCTGTACCACTGCAGACGGACCTCTATACTCCTATACTGGACACATACTCCAGTTGTGGTCTCACCAGAGCCCTCCTGTACAACTGCAGAAGGACCTCTATACTCCTATACTGGACACATACGCCAGATGTGGTCTCACCAGACCCCTCCTGTACAACTGCAGAAGGACCTCTATACTCCTATACTGGACACATACTCCAGATGAGGTCTCACCAGAGCCCTGTACAACTGCAGAAGGACCTCTATACTCCTATACTGGACACATACTCCAGTTGTGGTCTCACCAGAGCCCACCTGTACAACTGCAGAAGGACCTCTATACTCCTATACTGGTCACATACTCCAGATGTGGTCTCACCAGTGCCCTCCTGTACAACTGCAGAAGGACCTCTATATTCCTATACTGGACATACTCCAGATGTGGTCTCACCAGTGCCCTCCTGTACAACTGCAGAAGGACCTCTATACTCCTATACTGGACACATACTCCAGTTGTGGTCTCACCAGAGCCCACCTGTACAACTGCAGAAGGACCTCTATACTCCTATACTGGTCACATACTCCAGATGTGGTCTCACCAGTGCCCTCCTGTACAACTGCAGAAGGACCTCTATATTCCTATACTGGACATACTCCAGATGTGGTCTCACCAGTGCCCTCCTGTACAACTGCAGAAGGACCTCTATACTCCTATACTGGACACATACTCCAGTTGTGGTCTCACCAGAGCCCACCTGTACAACTGCAGAAGGACCTCTATACTCCTATACTGGACACATACTCCAGATGTGGTCTCACCAGTGCCCTCCTGTACAACTGCAGAAGGACCTCTATACTCCTATACTGGACACATACTCCAGATGTCCCTCTAACCTTCAGCCCAATGGCCGGGCCGTCTGTCCGTCTCCCTCCTCCTCCAATCAGCAACGACAGGAGGCGGGACAACCTCCAACCTCCGCGCATTTGCCGGGCCGTCTGTCCGTCGACGCCTCCTCTTCCAATCACTGCTTGTGGGAGGCGGAACAACCAACTACCCCCCCCTCTCCCATTGGATGATCCAGACGCCCATCACCCACCTCCATCCAATCAGCCACGTCTAGTGGAGGGACAACCACCAACCCGTCCCATTGGCCCTTCCATCCCTCAGTCTCCCATCCTCCTCCAATGAGCGTGGGCTCAGGGCGGGACAACCCATGGACCCTCCCCCTCATTGGATAATCCGCCCGCCCCTCTTCCGTCTCCATCCAATCAGCCACGACAGGAGGCTGGACAACCTCCAACTCCCCCCTACCATTGGCCGGACCTTCCGTCCGTCTACTCTTCTCTAGGCCACTGGATGATCCGTCCGCCCATCACCCAGTCCACATCCAATCAGCGCCTGCGAGCGGCGGGATGTCACTAGAACCCGCCGCCCATTGCCCGGTGCCGCCGTCCGTCACCGCCTCCTCGTCCAATCAGCGCGGTCGGGGGGCGGGACCTGGCGACGGTTGGTGCCCGGAGCCGCCGCCATCTTGATCGCCGGCGCCGTCACCGTCTCCCCTCAGTAAGTCCCTCTCTCTCTCTCTCTCTCTCTCTCTCTCTCTGTCTCTCTGTCTCTCTGTCCCCCAGCGTCCCCGCCCCGCTACCTTGGTGCCGGGGGTGAAGCGCTGCCGCCCGCCCGCCCGCCCGCCCGCCGGGGTCATGGCCGCCGTGGATGATGCGTTTGACCATCCCGTCCATGTCCGACAGCGACGCCTCGATCAACCGCCCGGCCGCCCGCTCGGGTGTTTCCGCTCACGCACTCGGGTGTTTCCGGCTCACTCGGGCTGTGACGTCACTCGGCCCACACCTACATCAAAAGTCTTCTCATCCACCACTCCACCTCCAGGCCCCTCAGATCGGCCGACTTGGGGTTGCTGAATATCCCACGGTCTAGGCATAAGCTCAGGGGCGACCGGGCCTTTGTGGTTGCAGCCCCTAGACTGTGGAACAGCATCCCCTTTCCCATCAGAACTGCCCCCTCCATCGAATGGGATAGTGGAGGATGGAGTTAAAGGGAAAGGGTTTCTTAAATGTGTGAGCGTAGAGACAGAGGAGTGTAAAATGAGGGTAGAAGCAATAGGTAGCAAGGTGAAAAGTAAAAGTGGAAGACAGACAAAACCAGGGCAAAAATCAAAAAGGGCCACTTTTCAACATAATTGTATAAGGGGTAAGAGTTGTAAAAACAAGCCTGAAGGCTTTGTGTCTCAATGCAAGGAGCATTCGTAATAAGGTGGATGAGTTGAATGTGCAGATAGCTATTAATCACTATGATCTAGTTGGGATCACGGAGACATGGCTCCAGGGTGACCAAGGCTGGGAGCTGAACATCCAGGGATATTCAATATTCAGGAGGGATAGAGAGAAAGGAAAAGGAGGTGGGGTAGCGTTGCTGGTTAGAGAGGAGATTAACGCAGTGGAAAGGAAGGACATTAGCTTGGAGGATGTGGAATCGGTATGGGTAGAGCTGCGAAACACTAAGGGGCAGAAAACGCTGGTGGGTGTTGTGTACAGGCCACCTAGCAGTAGTAGTGAAGTTGGGGATGGCATCAAACAGTAAATTAGAAATGCGTGCGACAAAGGCAAAACAGTTATAATGGGTGACTTCAATCTACATATAGATTGGGTGAATCAAATTGGCAGGGGTGCTGAGGAAGAGGGTTTCTTGGAATGTATGCGGGATAGTTATCTAAATCAACATGTAGAGGAACCAACGAGAGAGCAGGCTATTTTAGACTGGGTATTGAGTAATGAGGAAGGGTTAGTTAGCAGTCTTGTTGTACGTGCCCCCTTGGGCAAGAGTGACCATAATATGGTTGAGTTCTTCATTAGGATGGAGAGTGACATTGTTAATTCAGAAACAATGGTTCTGAACTTAAAGAAAGGTAACTTTGAGGTTATGAGACATGAATTGGCCATGATTGACTGGCAATTAATTCTAAAAGGGTTGACGGTGGACATGCAATGGAAGACATTTAAAGACTGCATGGATGAACTACAAAAATTGTTCATCCCAGTTTGGCAAAAGAATAAATCAGGGAAGGTAGTGCATCCGTGGATAACAAGGGAAATCAGGGATGGTATCAAAGCGAAAGATGATGCGTACAAATTAGCCAGAAAAAGCAGCATACCAGAGGACTGGGAGAAATTCAGAGACCAGCAGAGGAGGACAAAGGGCTTAATTAGGAAAGGAAAAATAGATTATGAAAGAAAACTGGCAGGGAACATAAAAACTGACTGCAAAAGTTTTTATAAATATGTAAAAAGAAAGAGATTAGTTAAAACAAATGTAGGTCCCTTGCAGTCAGAAACAGGTGAGTTGATCATGGGGAACAAGGATATGGCGGACCAATTGAATAACTACTTTGGTTCCGTCTTCACTAAGGAAGACATAAATAATCTGCCGGAAATAGCAGGGGACCGCGGGTCAAAGGAGTTGGAGGAATTGAGTGAAATCCAGGTTAGTCGGGAAGTGGTTTTGGGTAAATTGAATGGATTAAAGGCCGATAAATCCCCAGGGCCAGATAGGCTGCATCCCAGAGTACTTAAGGAAGTAGCTCCAGAAATAGTGGATGCATTAGTAATAATCTTTCAAAATTCTTTAGATTCTGGAGTAGTTCCTGAGGATTGGCGGGTAGCAAACGTAACCCCACTTTTTAAGAAGGGAGGGAGAGAGAAAACGGGGAATTACAGACCAGTTAGTCTAACATCGGTAGTGGGGAAACTGCTAGAGTCAGTTATTAAAGATGGGATAGCAGCACATTTGGAAAGTGGTGAAATCATTGGACAAAGTCAGCATGGATTTACGAAAGGTAAATCATGTCTGACGAATCTTATAGAATTTTTCGAGGATGTAACTAGTAGCGTGGATAGGGGAGAACCAGTGGATGTGGTGTATCTGGACTTCCAGAAGGCTTTCGACAAGGTCCCACATAAGAGATTAGTATACAAACTTAAAGCACATGGCATTGGGGGTTCAGTATTGATGTGGATAGAGAACTGGCTGGCAAACAGGAAGCAAAGAGTAGGAGTAAACGGGTCCTTTTCACAATGGCAGGCAGTGACTAGTGGGGTACCGCAAGGCTCAGTGCTGGGACCCCAGCTATTTACAATATATATTAATGACCTGGATGAGGGAATTGAAGGCAATATCTCCAAGTTTGCGGATGACACTAAGCTGGGGGGCAGTGTTAGCTGTGAGGAGGATGCTAGGAGACTGCAAGGTGACTTGGATAGGCTGGGTGAGTGGGCAAATGTTTGGCAGATGCAGTATAATGTGGATAAATGTGAGGTTATCCATTTTGGTGGCAAAAACAGGAAAGCAGACTATTTTCTAAATGGTGGCCGACTAGGAAAAGGGGAGATGCAGCGAGACCTGGGTGTCATGGTACACCAGTCATTGAAAGTAGGCATGCAGGTGCAGCAGGCAGTGAAGAAAGCGAATGGTATGTTAGCTTTCATAGCAAAAGGATTTGAGTATAGGAGCAGGGAGGTTCTACTGCAGTTGTACAGGGTCTTGGTGAGACCACACCTGGAGTATTGCGCACAGTTTTGGTCTCCAAATCTGAGGAAGGACATTATTGCCATAGAGGGAGTGCAGAGAAGGTTCACCAGACTGATTCCTGGGATGTCAGGACTGTCTTATGAAGAAAGACTGGATAGACTTGGTTTATACTCTCTAGAATTTAGGAGATTGAGAGGGGATCTTATAGAAACTTACAAAATTCTTAAGGGGTTGGACAGGCTAGATGCAGGAAGATTGCTCCCGATGTTGGGGAAGTCCAGGACAAGGGGTCACAGCTTAAGGATAAGGGGGAAATCCTTTAAAACCGAGATGAGAAGAACTTTTTTCACACAGAGAGTGGTGAATCTCTGGAACTCTCTGCCACAGAGGGTAGTCGAGGCCAGTTCATTGGCTATATTTAAGAGGGAGCTAGATGTGGCCCTTGTGGCTAAAGGGATCAGAGGGTATGGAGAGAAGGCAGGTACGGGATACTGAGTTGGATGATCAGCCATGATCATATTGAATGGCGGTGCAGGCTCGAAGGGCCGAATGGCCTACTCCTGCACCTAATTTCTATGTTTCTATGTTTCTATGACTCCTTTAAGTCAAGACTAAAGACTTAACTATACTCCCAAGCCTTTCCTGACGTCCTCTGGGTGAGGGCTACATGTATATATGTATGTAGTTTGTTTGTTTATACTATTATAACAAATGTAAAGCACTTTGGCCAACGAGAGTTGTTTTTTAAATGTGCTATATAAATAAATGTGACTTGACTTGAGAGAGAGATGGAGAGAGAGAGAGGGGAGGGAGAGAGAGGGAGGGGAGAGAGGGGGTGAAGAGAAGGGAGAGAGAGAGAGAGGGGAGAGAGAGGGGGGTGAAGAGGAGAGAGAGGGGAGAGGGTGAGAGAGATGGGCGAGAGAGGTGGAGAGAGAGAGCGGGGAGAGAGGGAGGGGGAGAGAGAGGAGAAAGAGGTGGAGAGAGAGAGAGAGAGGGGGGAGAGAGGAGAGAGAGAGAGGGGGGAGAGAGAGAGGGAGAGAGAGAGAGAGGGGGGAGAGAGAGAGGAGAGAGAGAGGGGAGAGAGGGAGGGGGGAAAGAGAGCGGGGAGAGAGAGAGGGGGGGGAGGAGGGAGAGGTAGGGGGAGAAGACTCACCAGAATAAGGTAGTCAAATATTGCACTAGGGTTTGTCCATTTGAGCCAGGATTAGGAGCAATCATTCCATAATGTGCCAGCTTGGGTAATTGTTAAATACTTTAAAATATTAAGTAATAAGGGTAATGCCTTTCCCCTGCGGAGATTGTCTATGGGCCCGACCTTTCCGTACCCAGGACTGGACATGACATTATCCCCAGGCCTATGGGACATCCCCACATGTCCCAGGAAATTGTTTCCTATGTCCTGGCCTTGACTAGGGCCCTGCGTACTATCCATGATGACGTAAAAGGCAGCTTATGTCGGTGACATTAATTTTCCCGTGGAAGGCCGCATTTCTGTTGGCTCGTACGTCCTGATCAAGAATTGGACCCGGCAAGAATGGCCTTTCAGGTTCTGGCCCCTTCCAGGTTCTCCTTACCACGCCTACGCGGTCAAGGTCGAGGGCCGGTCCGCTTGGTTACATCATATATCTGGACTTTCAGAAGGCTTTCGACAAGGTCCCACATAAGAGATCAGTATGCAAACGTGAAGCACACAGTATTGGGGGGTTCAGTATTGATGTGGATAGAGAACTGGCTGGCAGACAGGAAGCAAAGAGTAGGAGTAAACGGGTCCTTTTCAGAATGGCAGGCAGTGACTAGTGGGGTACCGCAAGGCTCAGTGCTGGGACCCCAGCTATTTCCAATATATATTAATGATTTGGAAACGAGGGAATTGAATGCAACATCCTCAAGTTTGCAGATGACACGAAGCTGGGGGGCAGTGTTAGCTGTGAGGAGGATGCTCGGAGGCTGCAAGGTGACTTGGATAGGCTGGGTGAGTGGGCAAATGCATGGCAGATGCAGTATAATGTGGATAAATGTGAGGTTATCCACTTTGGTGGCAAAAACAGGAAAGAGACTATTATCTAAATGGTGCCGATTAGGAAAAGGGGAGATACAACGAGACCTGGGTGTCATGGTACACCAGTCATTGAAGTAGGCATGCGGGTGCAGCAGCAGTGAAGAAAGCGAATGGTATGTTAGCATTCATAGCAAAAGGATTTGAGTATAGGAGCAGGGAGGTTCTACTGCAGTTCTGAAGAAGGGTTTCGGCCCGAAACGTTACCTATTTCCTTCGCTCCATAGATGCTGCTGCACCCGCTGATTTTCTCCAGCATTTTTGTCTACCTTCGATTTTCCAGCATCTGCAGCTCCTTCTTTAACACAGGTTCTACTGTAGTTGTACAGGGTCTTGGTGAGACCACACCTGGAGTATGGCATACAGTTTTGGTCTCCTAATCTTAGGAAAGACATTCTTGCCATAGAGGGAGTACAAAGAAGGTTCACCAGACTGATTCCTGGGATGACAGACTTTCATATGAAGAAAGACTGGATAGACTCGGCTTGTACTCGCTAGAATTTAGAAGATTGAGGGGGGGATCTTATAGAAACGTACAAAATTCTTAAGGGGTTGGACAGGCTAGATGCAGGAAGATTGTTCCCGATGTTGGGGAAGTCCAGAACACCGGGGCCACAGTTTAAGAAAAGGGGGAAGTCTTTTAGGACGAGATGAGAAAAACATTTTTCACACAGAGAGTGGTGAATCTGTGGAATTCTCTGCCACAGAAAGTAGCTGAGACCAGTTCATTGTCTATATTTAAGAGGAAGTTAATGTGGCCCTTGTGGCTAAAGGTATCAGGGGGTATGGGAGAAGGCAGGTACAGGATACTGAGTTGGATGATCAGCCATGATCATATTGAATGGCGGTACAGGCTCGAATGGCCTACTCCTGCACCTATTTTCTATGATTCTATGTTAAGGGGGGACTTGATAGAGGTCTTTAAAATGATGAGAGGGATAGACAGAGTTGACGTGGATAAGCTTTTTCCATTGAGAGTTGTAGGGAAGATTCAAACAAAAGGACATGATTTGAGAATTAAGGACAGAAGTTTAGGGGTAACATGAGGGGGAACTTCTTTACTCAGAGAGTGGTAGCTGTGTGGAATGAGCACCCAGTGGAAGTGGTGGGTGCAGGTTCGATTTTATCATTTAAAAATAAATTGGATAGGTATATGGACGGGAAAGGAATGGAGGGTTATGGTCTGAGTGCAGGTAGATGGGACTAGGGGAGAATAAGTGTTCGGCATGGACTAGAAGGGCCGAGATGGCCTGTTTCCGTGCTGTAATTGTTATATGGTTATATGGAGGCGTTTGCCTGACCGTAGCAGCTGGAACAGTCCGTTGCAGGGGTGGAAGGGGTCTCCCATGATCTTGTTGGCTCTAGAGTTGAACCTCCTGATGTATAGTTCCTGCAGGGGGGCGAGTGTAGTTCCCATAGTGCGTTCGGCCGAACGCACTACTCTCTGCAAAGCCTTCTTGTCCTGGGCAGAGCAGTTCCCAAACCAAATTGTGATATTTCCGGACAAGATGCTTTCCACAGCCGCTGAGTAGAAGCACTGGAGGATCCTCAGAGACACTCTGAATTTCCTCAATTGCCTGAGGTGGTAAAGGCGCTGCCTTGCCTTACTCACCAGTGCTGCAGCGTGTGATGTCCATGTCATATCCTCAGAGATGTGGACTCCCAGGTATTTAAAACAGCTCACCCTATCCACAGTATCCCCATTTATCCTCAATGGTGTGTACGTCCTCGGATGATGTGCCCTCCTAAAGTCCACGATCAGCTCCTTAGTTTTTTTGATATTCAAGAAGAGGCTGTTGTCCTGACACCAGTGCCAGATCAGCCACCTCTTCCCGGTAGGCCTCCTCGTTATTTTCAGTGATCTGGCCCACCACCACAGTGTCATCAGCAAACTTCATTATCGAGTTGGAGCTGAACCTAGCCACACAGTCATGTGTGTACAGGGAGTACAGTAGGGGCTGAGGACGTAACCCTGGGGGGGTCCTGTGCTAAGGATGAGGGATTTTGCTGTATTTCCTCCCATCTTGACTACCTGGGGCCTGGCGGTGAGAAAGTCCATGACCCAGGCACACAGGGGGTGCTGAGCCCCAATTCCAGCAGCTTCTCGGCTAGTCTGGTGGGGACTATCGTGTTGAAGGCTGAACTGATGTCTCTGAACAGCATCTTCACATAGCCCCCTTCTGGCTATCAAGGTGAGAGAGAGCGGTGTGCAGAACCTGGGAGACCGCATCGTCCGTGGATCAGTCGGACGGTATGCGAATTGTAGCGGGTCCATGTTGCGAGGGAGGAAGGTGCAGATGTGTTTCTTGACCAGCTTCTCAAAGCACTTCATGACTACCGAGGTGAGTGCCACCGGACGGTAGTCATTCAGACAGGCTGGGGAGGCATTTTAGGTACCGGTACAATGATGGATCTTTTGAAACAGGCAGGGACCACGGACTTGTCCAGGGAAAGGTTGAATATTGTAGTGAGCACCGGAGCTAGCTGCGTAGCACAGGACTTAAGTACTCGCCCCGAGATGCCATCTGGGCCTGCAGCTTTCCCCGTGTTCACCCGTGTCAGAGCCCTCCTCACATTGTGCTCGGAGAACAAGAATGTGTGCACATTCTCCCTTCAGCTTCGTTAGCCAGCACGCTGGCGGTGTTGTCGATAGTCGGCAAACCTGGGTGATGTTGCCCGACTCAAAACGAGCGTAGAAGGAGTTCAGGTTATCAGCTAGGGAGGTGACGGCACTTCCGGATGAGGGGGTGGGGGCTGCTACGGTAGTGGGTTACAGTCCGTAGCCCCTGCCACAGGCGTCTGGTGTCCTGCTGCTCCATCTGAGGACCATGACTACCCGACAGTGACAGTGTGACACTTTTAGATCCTGCTGTATGTTGTCATTAAACAGTTGGTTTTAAAATACATATTGGATTCATCGCGGAGCGGGTGATGCCTTACCTGGATCGCCGTGTGAAGCTCTGGAGTGTTGGGCCTGCTGCTTCAACATCATGGAGCTGTGGTTTGCGGAGCTCCAGCCTTGGGCCGCGCTGATTTCAACATTGCGGAGCCCTGGGGACCCTTTGCCGAGGGCCGCCAGCGTGAATCTCCACCCAGCTCAGCCTGTGGACTTTGGGAGCCGCGGTCTCCGGTAGGAAGTGGCCGATTCGGAAGTCCAAGATGCTGAGAATGTACTCCTGTTCCGATGTCGGTTGGTGACCCCCAAATTTCATTGTGCCAATGGCCATGAGGGGAGGGGGGTCCAAGAGGAGAGGGTCCGTTGGAGACAGGAAAAGAGATTATCAATGGGGGAGAGGACTCCTTCCCATGGAAGAACAGTGTGAGGCAGAGGCGATGGAAGAAGAGCTCCACATCGTGGCGGGCGCGGAACTCATTGAGGTGGGGACAGAGGATTGGGAAACTTTTATAGGAAACAACGGGCAATACGGGCTGAAAAGATGAAGTACGAAGGGAAGCTGGCCAGGAATATAAAGAAGGACAGTAAAACCTTCTTTAGATATGTCAAGGGAAAAAGAGAGAGAGAAAGAGGGACAGAGATAGAGGGGGTGGGGCAGAGAGAGAGAGACAGAGACGGGGGACAGAGAGAGTGGGGACAGAGAGATAGACAGAGATAGAGAGCGAGAGATTGAGAGAGAGGGACAGAGAGAGAGGCAGAGGGACAGAGAGAGAGAGAGAGTGAGGGGCAGAGAGAGAGAGAGGGGGACAGAGGGAGAGGGGGGGGACAGAGAGAGAGAGAGAGAGAGGGGACAGAGAGAGACGAAGAGAGAGGGACAGAGAATGAGAGAAGGACAGAGAGGGAGAGAGAGACCGAGAGAGAAAGAGAGGGGGGGGGGACAGAGAGAGAGCGACAGAGAGAATGTGCTGGAGTGACATTTTGGGTCGAGACCCTTTGGTTTAGTTTAGTTTAGAGATGCAGCGTGGAAACCGGTCTTTCGGCCCACGGAGTCCGCGCCGACCAGCGATCACCCCGTACACTAGCACTATCCTACGCACATTAGGAACAATTTTACAATTTTGCGGAGGCCGATTAATCTACAACCCTGAACGTCTTTGAAATGTTGGAGGAAACCGGAGCACCCGGAGTAAAAACCCACGTAGGTCAAGGGGAGAACGTACAGACTCCGCACAGACAGCACCCGTAGTCAGGATCGTACCCGGGTCTCCGGCGGTGAGGCAGCAACTGTACCGCTGCGCCACTGTGCCGCGCAGAATTATATAACGGTTTCCTCCGTCTGTATTCCCCTCCTGCATAGTTTAGGAGCCGTTGCTGTGGACGGAGAGACGGGGACGTGAGCGGCCATTGTGGCCGGCCATGGTGCCGATGAGCCCCCCCCCCCCATCTGCTCAGTGTGTGAGCTGAGCTTTGAGGGGCTGCGCTTCGATGGAGGACCACAAGAGGGGGCACAACAAGGAGAAGCGCTATGAGTGCGACGTGTGTGGCCAGGCGTGTCAGCGCCCGAGCCAGCTGGAGATCCACCGGCGGGTTCACACGGGAGAACGCCCCTTCGAATGCTCGAACTGCGGCAAGAGCTTCACCACCTTCAGCCACCTGCTGCGGCACAACCGCGTGCACTCCGGCGAGAAGCCCTTCACCTGCTCCGACTGCGGCAAGAGCTTCAAGACGACGAATGATCTGAAGACCCACCGGCAGGTGCACACGGGCGAGAAGCCCTATTGCTGCTCCACCTGCGACATGAGCTTTGTCCGGTTGTCGGGGCTACGGCAGCACCGGCCGGTGCACAGCAGTGAGCGGCCCTTCACCTGCTCCGACTGCGTCAAATGCTTCAAGTCGTTACCAGAGCTGAAGAGGCACAGGCGCTTGCACACCGGGGAGTGGTCCTTCACCTGCAGCGACTGCGGCAAGGGCTTCACCCACTCCAGCAACCTGCTGGAGCACCAGCGCATCCACACTCAAGAGCGCCCCTACACCTGTGCCCAGTGCGGCAAGGGCTTCATTCAGTCCGCTAATCTGCTGTTGCACCAGCGCACCCACACCGGCGAGCGTCCCTACACCTGTGCCCAGTGCGGCAAGCGCTTCACCTCCTCCAGCAAAGTGCGGGTGCACCAGCGCTCCCACACCGGCGAGCGTCCCTACACCTGTGCCCAGTGCGGCAAGCGCTTTACCCACTCCAGCAACTTGCGGGTGCACCAGCGCACCCACACCGGCGAGCGTCCCTACACCTGTGCCCAGTGCGACAAGCGGTTCACCTCCTCCAGCCACTTGCTGTTGCACCAGCGCACCCATACCGGCGAGCGTCCCTACTCCTGCGCCCAGTGCGGCAAGGGCTTCAGCCAGTCTGGTGAACTGCTGAGGCACCAGCGCACCCACACCAGCGAGCGCCCCTACACCTGTGCCCAGTGCGGCAAGGGCTTCACCCACTCCAGCAATCTGCTGTCCCACCAGCGCACCCACACCGGCGAGCGTCCCTACACCTGCGCCCAGTGCGGCAAGGGCTTCGCCCGCTCCACCAGCCTGCTGGTGCACCAGCGCACCCACACCGGCGAGCGTCCCTACACCTGCGCCCAGTGCGGCAAGGACTTTACCAGCTCCGGGACCCTGCTGATGCACCAGCGCACCCACACCGGCGAGCGTCCCTACATCTGCACACAGTGCGGCAAGGGCTTCACCCGCTCCGACAGCCTGCTGAAGCACCAGCGCACCCACACCGGCGAGCGTCCCTACACCTGCGCCCAGTGCGGCAAGGGCTTCATTCAGTCCGGTAATCTGCTGTTGCACCAGCGCACCCACACCGGCGAGCGTCCCTACACCTGCTCCCAGTGCGGCAAGGGCTTCACTCGTTCCTCCAAGCTGCTGTTCCACCAGCGGGTGCATGCCGGCAACCATCCCTTCCCCAGCCCGGTGTGTAGAGAGCGAATTGCCATGGCCTCCCAAGCCCTGTCTCACCAGCGCATGCACACCAGTGGCCAGCCCTATGACTGCCCGTACTGCGGTGAGGAGTTTGACAGCTCGCGGGGGTTGCGGCAGCACCGGCGGACCCATGCCGGCGAGCAGCTGCTTCCACTGTGACAAGAGAGCACGGGAGCTGCAGGAGCACCAGCGGTTACACACCGGAGAGAGACCCTTTGCGTGCGCTGAGTGTGGCAAGGGTTTCACCCGCCTTGACCACCTGCTGGAGCACCGACGAGTCCACACCAGCCAGCGCCCCTTCACCTGCCTGCTCTGCACCAAGACCTTTGCCCGCTCCTCCAGCCTGCTGGCACACCGCCACATGGATAGATAGGGGCTGTTTAGGTAGACACAAATTGCTGAAAGGAATGGGTAATGTTTCAGGGTCGAGACCCTTCTTCAGTGTCGACCCGAAACGTCACCCATTCCTTGTCTCCAGAGATGCTGCCTGACCCGCTGAGTTACTCCAGCACTCTGTGAATGTCACCTATCCATGTTCTCCACAGATGCTGCCTGACCCGCTGAGTTACTCCAGCACTCTGTGAATGTCACCTATCCATGTTCTCCACAGATGCTGCCTGACCCGCTGAGTTACTCCAGCACTCTGTTAGCCATCGAGTGATACAGTGTGGAAACAGGCCCTTCGGCCCAACTTGCCCACACCGACCAACAAGTCCCAGCTACACTAGTCCCACCTGCCTGTGTTGGTCCATATCCCTCCAAACTTGTCCTATCCATGTACCTGTCTAACTGTTTCTTAAACGTTGGGATAGTCACAGCCTCAACTACCTCCTGTGACAGTTCCATACAGCCACCGCCCTCTGTGTGAAAAAGTTAACCCTCAGTTTCCTATTAAATCTTTTCCCCTTCACCTTGAACCCATATCCTCTGGTCCGCGATTCCCCGGGGTATGGGGAGAAGGCAGGAACGGGGTACTGATTGTGGATGATCATCCATGATCACATTGAATGGTGGTGCTTGTTCGAAGGGCCGAATGGCCTACTCCTGCACCTATTGTCTCGTCTAATGTCTAATGTATCAGGAGTAGGTGTGCATTTCACCCTACACTTGCGCTTGGTGCTCCAAGGCCAGCTGGATCTCCCGGTTCCCAACCATTTTAACTCCCCTTCCTACTCCCACACTGATGTTTCTGTCCTGGGCCTCCTCCATTGCCAGAGTGAGGTGACACGCAAACTGGAGCAACAGCACCTCATAGATTACAGCCCAATGACATGAACATTGAATTCTCCAAATTAAGGAGACTCCCCCCTCCTAATCAAGTCCTGGAGTCTGTCCCGAACCCATCTCTTTTTTCCAGCTTTCTCCCCAGACTCCATCAGTCCAAAGAAGGGTCCAGACCCGACCCGTTGCCTGTCCATTCCCCTCCAAAGTGCCGGTAGAACTCAGCAGGTCAGCCATCCGTGGTGAGAAACGGATGGAGAAGTGTTCCTATTACAAGCTCTCCTTGGCCCTGTCGAGAATGTGGTGTCCATTCTTGGGATGGTATACAAGGTCCGAGCTGACCAGTCATCGACAGCCCCCCTCCTCCCTCGTGGGTCATCTCTTTGTCATTCCTCTGTCTTCTCGCTGGATGACAAGCAGAACCATCTTGGCTTAACAGTAGATGTATCTTCTTCCTTTTGGCCTTTCGTTTCTGCAGGTATTTACAGCGGAATCAAAACTACTTCCCTTAGGTCCTGATCTTCCTTTTGTTTTAGTAAAGGTAGAACCTTTAACGGTTGCGATTGGTTTAGGATCTTGAATACTCCCATAGCGTAAATTTGACATGAACCGTACTTCCTTTTCTATGAAGTTCCCCAGATCAGGAAGCATGGCCTCTCTATTCTCATTTTCCGCTAACAGACCAGCTTTACCTTTTCTCTAAGTCTATAGGGCAGTTTTAGAGTGATCATTTTCATATTGCTGACAACATTCGTTTCTTGCATGTGGTCTAAGAGGGTAGTCATCTCTTTCATACTTCTAACAAATATCGCAAACTCCCGCAATGCTTTCGCATCTTCTGGCTGGATAGCTGTCCAAGCTTAGGCCTTCTTCATCAGGATGTCTTTGGATCATGGAAGTTTAAAGGGACTTTTATGTAGTGTGTCGGCAGCGCGCGGCGACTGCGGAGGATTCAACAGCCCCGACCACGGGTGAACAAAAGGGGAAGATGATTGAACTTTATTACCTTCCATCACAGTGAGGAATGTGGATTCCACTGTGGTGGATGTTTATGTTAGATTTTATTTTATGTGGCAGTGTGTCTTGTTGCTTTTTACTCAGTATGGCTGTATGGTAACTCAAATATCACTGTACCTTAATTGGTGCATGTGACAATAAATACCAACTTGAACTTGAGCAGCTTTCGTCTATATATTAAAAAAAGGATAATGCTGACTGATCGTGCACAATTGTGACGGCTTGATTTCAAAGACAGGACAGGACAGGGGCATTCCCTGAGGGATTCGGGTGGTTGGAAGAGGTTTCGTCTGTGTTTTTCCCCTCGGTTGTTGTCCGGGGAGGAAGGTGGCGGCACTCGGCCCGTCGGGGCTAGGATGCGCGAGAGGAAGGCCGAGCTTGGATTGAGGCTTGGAAGGCTGAGCTCGCCTCCCCTGCCCCGACCCGCACCCGGTCCACCACGGAGGGGGAAGCGAGCAAACTCCACACGGACAGCGTCGGTGGTCGCCCTGACCGGAGACAGGCCCTTCGGCCCCTCTCGTCCGTGCTACCCAGGGCTTTCTGCAACACAATCTTGCACTGTTCTGCACTGGATGTTGCGTTTGTCATCACTGTATGTACACTGCTCTGGTGGCTGCGTGTGAACGGGAGATTTCATCACCTTCCGGTCGATGTGCAGAACAACTAACTAATGAAGCATCTGGAGCACAGTTCTCCTGGGTTGCTGCAGGCTGAAGCATCAAACTACTACCCTGTTGAGCCCCGTCAGTCCCACAGCACAGAAACACACAGCCATGCCTATCGAAGCTAGTCCCACATGCCCACGTCTGGCCCCTCACCCTCTCTGCCTTTCCCTCCCATGCCTTTAGAACGGAGATGAGGAGGAATTTCTTTAGCCGGAGGGTGGTGAATCTGTGGAATTCATTGCCACAGAGGGCGGTGGAGGCCAAGTCACCGGGTATTGTTTAGATTTTAGAGATACTGCGCGGAAACAGGCCCTTCGGCCCAACGAGTCATCGCCGACCAGTTATCGCCCCGTACACTTGCTCCATCCTACACACATTAGGGACAATATTACAGAAGCCAATTAACCTACAAACCAGCAGGTCTTTGGAATGCGGAAGGAAACCGGAGCACCCGGAGAAAACCCACACAGGTCACGGGGAGAACGTGCAAACTCCGTACAGACAGCTCCCGTATTCAGGATGGAACCCGGGTCTCTGGCGCTGTGAGGCAGCAACTCTACCGCTGCACCACTGTGTATTTTTACTATCTATCATTTCATTTATTACTCACACCAGCGGAGTTGTGCACAAATGGTTCACATTAATAATGTCAATCTGAGGGGCAACGTTTCCACACAGAGGGTGGTGGGTGTATGGAAGGAGCTGCCGGAGGAGGTAGTTGAGGCAGGGACTATCACAACGTTTAACAGACACTTGGATAGGACTGGTTTGGAGGGATATGGGCCAAACGCGGGCAGGTGGGACTAGCGTAGATGGGGCATGTTGGTTGGGGTGGGACTAGTGTAGACGGGGCATGTTGGTCGGGGTGGGACTAGTGTAGATGGGGCATGTTGGTCGGGGTGGGACTAGTGTAGATGGGGCATGTTGGTCGGGGTGGGACTAGTGTAGATGGGGCATGTTGGTCGGGGTGGGACTAGTGTAGATGGGGCATGTTGGTCGGGGTGGGACTAGTGTAGATGGGGCATGTTGGTCGGGGTGGGACTAGTGTAGATGGGGCATGGTGGTCGGGGTGGGACTAGTGTAGACGGGGCATGTTGGTCGGGGTGGGACTAGTGTAGATGGGGCATGTTGGTCGGGGTGGGACTAGTGTAGATGGGGCATGTTGGTCGGGGTGGGACTAGTGTAGATGGGGCATGTTGGTCGGGGTGGGACTAGTGTAGATGGGGCATGTTGGTCGGGGTGGGACTAGTGTAGATGGGACATGTTGGTCGGGGTGGGACTAGTGTTGATGGTGCATGTTGGTCGGGGTGGGACTAGTGTAGATGGGGCATGTTGGTCGGGGTGGGAATAGTGTAGATGGGGCGTGTTGGTCGGGGTGGGACTAGTGTAGATGGGGCATGTTGGTCGGGGTGGGACTAGTGTAGATGGGGCATGTTGGTCGGGGTGGGACTAGTGTAGATGGGGCATGTTGGGCGGGGTGGGACTAGTGTAGATGGGGCATGTTGGTCGGGGTGGGACTAGTGTAGAAGGGGCATGTTGGTCGGGGTGGGACTAGTGTAGATGGGGCATGTTGGTCGGGGTGGGACTAGTGTAGATGGGGCATGTTGGTCGGGGTGGGCCTAGTGTAGATGGGGCATGTTGGGCGGGGAGGGACTGATGTAGATGGGGCATGTTGGTCGGGGTGGGACTGGTGTAGATGGGGCATGTTGGTCGGGGTGGGACTAGTGTAGATGGGGCATGTTGGTCGGGGTGGGACTAGTGTAGATGGGGCATGTTGGTTGGGGTGGGACTAGTGCAGATGGGGCATGTTGGTCGGGGTGGGACTAGTGTAGATGGGGCATGTTGGTCGGGGTGGGACTAGTGTAGATGGGGCATGTTGGTCGGGGAGGGACTGATGTAGATGGGGCATGTTGGTCGGGGTGGCACTGGTGTAGATGGGGCATGTTGGTCGGGGTGGGGCTTGTGTAGATGGGGCATGTTGGTCGGGGTGGGACTAGTGTAGATGGGGCATGTTGGTCGGGGTGGGACTAGTGTAGATGGGCATGTTGGTCGAGGTGGGACTAGTGTAGATGGGGCATGTTGGTCGGGGTGGGACTAGTGTAGATGGGGCATGTTGGTCTGGGTGGGACTAGTGTAGATGGGGCATGTTGGTCGGGGTGTGACTAGTGTAGATGGGGCATGTTGGTCGGGGTGGGACTAGTGTAGATGGGGCATGTTGGTCGGGGTGGGACTAGTGCAGATGGGGCATGTTGGTTGGGGTGGGACTAGTGTAGATGGGGCATGTTGGTCGGGGTGGGACTAGTGTAGATGGGGCATGTTGGTCGGGGTGGGACTAGTGTAGATGGGGCATGTTGGTCGGGGTGGGACTAGTGTAGATGGGGATGTTGGTCGGTGTGGACAAGTTTGGCCGAAGGAAGGGCCTGTTTCTATGCAAGGTCATGACCCCGAGGGACATTGGTGTCAAGGGTCACGGTGGAGGGAATGTTCTGACCAATTCTAATGTCTGAGAAGTGAATAGTGATGATTTGTTAATTCATCATGGCTGAAGCAGGTGGGCTCACTTCTGACTAGACTTTACTGTGGACATTTAAACAGGAAAAGTAAACTTTCTTTGTTAACAATGATTGACCCAGAGAAAGTTGAATGTTACTCTTGGAAGTTCATAGTGTCTTCTTAGAGTTCCTAGAGTTCTATGAACTTCCAAGAGTAACATACTCCTTTCTCTGAGTCATTCATTGTTAATAAAGAAAGTTTACTTTTCCTGTTTAAATGTCCACAGTAAAGTCTAGTCAGAAGTGAGTTTAGAAGATTGGGTGGGGGTGGAGGGGGGGCCTCATTGAAACTTCACCGAACAGTGAATGGCCCGCATAGAGTGGATGTGGAGAGGATGTTTCCACTAATGGGAGAGTCTTGGACCCGAGGGCACAGCATCAGAATTAAAGGACGTTCCTTTAGGAAGGAGACGAGGAGGAATTTCTTTAGCCAGAGGGTGGTGAATCTGTGGGATTCGTTGCCACAGATGGCAGTGGAGGCCACAAGCCAGTGGAAAGATTTAAGGCAGAGATAGATAGATTGTTGATTAGTGTGGGTGTCAGGGGTTATGGCGAGAAGGCAGGAGGATGGGGTTAGGAGGGAGAGATAGATCAGCCATGATTGAATGGTGGGGTAGACTCGATGGGCCGAATGGCCTAATTCTGATTCTGTGTGTTATGGTCGTCTCTGACTTAAGGAAATACAAGCAGCCACTTTATGTAAAGAGCAACAAGTCCGAAGGCAATAATTGTCCCGCAGACAACTACAGCCCCAGGTGGATATCATGATGTGTGCAACAAACATTGATTGGCCACTGGTGGGCGAAGGGTTAATGTGATAATTGGCTTGATTGAAGCTGATTAGAAAATCGCCAGCTGCTGTGTATAAAAGGGGGAGTTGTGGGAGTGTCTGAGTGCAGTGGTCCTGGGTTGTGGATGGGAGCAGTGGTCATGGGTTGTGGATGGGATCAGTGGCCCTGGGCTGTGGATGGGAGCAGTTGTCCTGGGCTGTGGATGGGTGCAGTGGTCCTGGGTTGTGGATGGGAGCAGTGGTCCTGGGCAGTGGATGGGAACAGTGGCCCTGGGCTGTGGATGGGAGCAGTGGTCCTGGGCTGTGGATGGGAGCAGTGGTTCTGGGCTGTGGATGGGAGCAGAGCTCAGGGTAGAGACAGCGAGTCTCCCCTTGTGTCTGGTGTGGATGATGAGGTTGGTGAGAACACTACAGCTTTCTCCTGAATTGTGTTTGCATCTTTGATTAATTCTGCTGATTTTTCCTTTCAATTGTTGTCATTTGAGTGTCCAGGGTCTGAATTTCTTTTTGCTAGTTTGAATTATGCTGTTTCTGTGCAGTATCTCCGAACTAAAAGGATGTTTCCATTAGTGGGAGAGTCTTGGAAATTTTCCCAAATGTATCATCTATTTGTGATAAATGTCAATCCCAAGAAGCTACTATAGCGCACTCATTCGTTTTCTGTACAAAAATTCAAAAATTTTGGAATTAAACTTTCGAAATCTTTACAAAATTATTTAAAATAAGACTGATACCCAAAGCAGAATGGAATATCTTCGGAATAACGGAAGATGGTCCAGAACTAAATGTGTTTCAAAAGAAACTAATAGACTATGGGTTAATAACTGGAAAAAAGGTAATTCTAAAATTTTGGTAGAAGGCTCCAATACCAACTATAAACATGTGGATTTCAAATATGTTCGAAACATTACACCTAGAAGAGATAAGACTCCTCCTAGCAGGTAAGGCAGATCACTTCCACCTGACGTGGTCTGCATTTATAGAATTATTACAAATATAGGGTGCAAAGGTACCTTTAAAAAAAAAAAATTGAGGTCAGGTAAGGGGGGATGCTAGTTTAAGAGTTGGTATGTCCCATTTACGTAATGCTCATAAAAATATTTGTTTCTCTCTTTTTCCTCTTTCTCTTTCTCTTTCTTTCCTAGGGTCTATTTCTTAACTCTTTTTCTTTTGTTGTTAATTTTGCTCTTATAGGGTCTTCGTCCTGTTTTGTTGTCACATTTTCTACACTCTCACTTTTTCCTTCACTTTCTTCTTTCTTTCAATCTTATCTTTTCCTTTTACTAGAGTAAAAAACAAATGGAGTACATTAATTGTAAGAAGACATAAGTGACGAGTACTAATGTATGTGGTTGTAATGTAATGTACTTCTAATAAATAAAAAAAATAAAAAAAATAAAAAATTAAAAAATAAAAAAAAAGATTTTAGAGATACTGCGCGGAAACAGGCCCTTCGGCCCAACGAGTCATCGCCGACCAGTTATCACCCCGTGCACTAGCTCCATCCTACACACATTAGGGACAATATTACAGAAGCCAATTAACCTACAAACCAGCAGGTCTTTGGAATGCGGAAGGAAACCGGAGCACCAGAAGAAAACCCACACAGGTCACGGGGAGAACGTGCAAACTCCGTACAGACAGCACCCGTATTCAGGATGGAACCCGGGTCTCTGGCGCTGTGAGGCAGCAACTCTACCGCTGCACCACTGTGTATTTTTGCTATCTATCATTTCATTTATTACTCACACCAGCAGAGTTGTGCACAAATGGTTCACATTAATAATGTCAATCTGAGGGGCAACTTTTCCACACAGATGGTGGTGGGTGTATGGAATGAGCTGCCGGAGGAGGTAGTTGAGGCAGGGACTATCACAACGTTTAACAGACACTTGGATAGGACAGGTTTGGAGGGATATGGGCCAAACGCGGGCAGGTGGGACTAGCGTAGATGGGGCATGTTGGTCGGGGTGGGACTAGTGTACAAGGGGCATGTTGGTCGGGGTGGGACTAGTGGAGATGGGGCATGTTGGTCGGGGTGGGACTAGTGTAGATGGGGCATGTTGGTCGGGTGGGACTAGTGTAGATGAGGCATGTTGGTCGGGGTGGGACTAGTGTAGATGGGGCATGTTGGTCGTGGTGGGACTAGTGTAGATGGGGCATGTTGGTCGGGGTGGGACTAGTGCAGATGGGGCATGTTGGTCGGGGTGGGACTAGTGTAGATGGGGCATGTTGGTCGGGGTGGGACTAGTGTAGATGGGGCATGTTGGTCGGGGTGGGACTAGTGTAGATGGGGCATGTTGGTCGGGGTGGGACTAGTGAAGAAGGGGCATGTTGGTCGGAGTGGGACTAGTGTAGACGGGGCATGTTGGTCGGGTGGGACTAGTGTAGATGGGGCATGTTGGTCGGGGTGGGACTAGTGTAGATGGGGCATGTTGGTCAGGGTGGGACTAGTGTAGATGGGGCATGTTGGTCGGGGTGGGACTAGTGTAGATGAGGCATGTTGGTCGGGGTGGGACTAGTGTAGATGGGGCATGTTGGTCGGGGTGGGACTAGTGTAGATGGGGCATGTTGGTCGGGGTGGGACTAGTGTAGATGGGGCATGTTGGTCGGGGTGGGACTAGTGTAGATGGGGCATGTTGGTCGGGGTGGGACTAGTGTGGATGGGGCATGTTGGTCGGGGTGGGACTAGTGTAGATGGGGCATGTTGGTCGGGGTGGGACTAGTGTAGAAGGGGCATGTTGGTCGGGGTGGGACTAGTGTAGACGGGGCATGTTGGTCGGGTGGGACTAGTGTAGATGGGGCATGTTGGTCGGGGTGGGACTAGTGTAGATGGGGCATGTTGGTCGGGGTGGGCCTAGTGTAGATGGGGCATGTTGGGCGGGGAGGGACTGATGTAGATGGGGCATGTTCGTCGGGGTGGGACTGGTGTAGATGGGGCATGTTGGTCGGGGTGGGCCTAGTGTAGATGGGGCATGTTGGGCGGGGAGGGACTGATGTAGATGGGGCATGTTGGTCGGGGTGGGACTGGTGTAGATGGGGCATGTTGGTCGGGGTGGGACTAGTGTAGATGGGGCATGTTGGTCGGGGTGGGACTAGTGTAGATGGGGCATGTTGGTCGGGGTGAGACTAGTGTAGATGGGGCATGTTGGTCGGGGTGGGACTAGTGTAGATGGGGCATGTTGGTCGGGGTGGGACTAGTGTAGATGGGGCATGTTGGTCGGGGTGGGACTAGTGCAGATGGGGCATGTTGGTCGGGGTGGGACTAGTGGGGATGGGGCATGTTGGTCGGGGTGGGACTAGTGTAGATGGGGCATGTTGTTCGGGGTGGGACTAGTGTAGATGGGGCATGTTGGTCGGGGTGGGACTAGTGTAGATGGGGCATGTTGGTCGGGTGGGACTACTGTAGATGGGGCATGTTGGTCGGGGTGGGACTAGTGTAGATGGGGCATGTTGGTCGGGGTGGGACTAGTGTAGATGGGGCATGTTGGTCGGGGTGGGACTAGTGTAGATGGGGCATGTTGGTCGGGGTGGGACTAGTGTAGATGGGGCATGTTGGTCGGGGAGGGACTGATGTAGATGGGGCATGTTGGTCGGGGTGGGACTGGTGTAGATGGGGCATGTGGTCGGGGTGGGGCTTGTGTAGATGGGGCATGTTGGTCGGGGTGGGACTAGTGTAGATGGGGCATGTTGGTCGGGGTGGGACTAGTGTAGATGGGCATGTTGGTCGGGGTGGGACTAGTGTAGATGGGGCATGTTGGTCGGGGTGAGACTAGTGTAGATTGGGCACGTTGGTCGGGGTGGGACTAGTGTAGATGGGGCATGTTGGTCGGGGTGGGACTAGTGTAGATGGGGCATGTTGGTCGGGGTGGGACTAGTGTAGATGGGGCATGTTGGTCGGGGTGGGACTAGTGTAGATGGGGCATGTTGGTCGGGGTGGGACTAGTGTGGATGGGGCATGTTGGTCGGGGTGGGACTAGTGTAGATGGGGCATGTTGTTCGGGGTGGGACTAGTGTAGATGGGGCATGTTGGTCGGGGTGGGACTAGTGTAGATGGGGCATGTTGGTCGGGGTGGGACTACTGTAGATGGGGCATGTTGGTCGGGGTGGGACTAGTGTAGATGGGGCATGTTGGTCGGGGTGGGACTAGTGTAGATGGGGCATGTTGGTCGGGGTGGGACTAGTGTAGATGGGGCATGTTGGTCGGGGTGGGACTGGTGTAGATGGGGCATGTTGGTCGGGGTGGGGCTTGTGTAGATGGGGCATGTTGGTCGGGGTGGGACTAGTGTAGATGGGGCATGTTGGTCGGGGTGGGACTAGTGTAGATGGGGCATGTTGGTCGGGGTTGGACTAGTGTAGATGGGGCATGTTGGTCGGGGTGGGACTAGTGTAGATGGGGCATGTTGGTCGGGGTGGGACTAGTGTAGATGGGGCATGTTGGTCGGGGTGGGACTAGTGTAGATGGGGCATGTTGGTCGGTGTGTACAAGTTTGGCCGAACGAAGGGCCTGTTTCTATGCAAGGTCATGACCCCGAGGGACATTGGTGTCAAGGGTCACGGTGGAGGGAATGTTCTGACCAATTCTAATGTCTGAGAAGTGAATAGTGATGATTTGTTAATTCATCATGGCTGAAGCAGGTGGGCTCACTTCTGACTAGACTTTACTGTGGACATTTAAACAGGAAAAGTAAACTTTCTTTGTTAACAATGATTGACCCAGAGAAAGGTGAATGTTACTCTTGGAAGTTCATAGAGTCTTCTTAGAGTTCCTAGAGTTCTATGAACTTCCAAGAGTAACATACTCCTTTCTCTGAGTCATTCATTGTTAATAAAGAAAGTTTACTTTTCCTGTTTAAATGTCCACAGTAAAGTCTAGTCAGAAGTGAGTTTAGAAGATTGGGTGGGTGGGGGGGACCTCATTGAAACTTCACCGAACAGTGAATGGCCCGCATAGAGTGGATGTGGAGAGGATGTTTCCACTAATGGGAGAGTCTTGGACCAGAGAGCACAGCATCAGAATTAAAGGACGTTCCTTTGGGAAGGAGACGAGGAGGAATTTCTTTAGCCAGAGGGTAGTGAATCTGTGGGATTCGTTGCCACAGATGGCAGTGGAGGCCACAAGCCAGTGGAAATATTTAAGACAGAGATAGATAGATTGTTGATTAGTGTGGGTGTCAGGGGTTATGGCGAGAAGGCAGGAGAATGGGGTTAGGAGGGAGAGATAGATCAGCCATGGTTGAATGGTGGGGTAGACTCGATGGGCTGAATGGCCTAATTCTGATTCTGTGTGTTATGGTCGTCTCTGACTTAAGGAAATACAAGCAGCCACTTTATGTAAAGAGCAACAAGTCGGAAGGCAATAATTGTCCCGCAGATAACTACTGCCCCAGGTGGATATCATGATGTGTGCAACAAACATTGATTGGCCACTGGTGGGCGAAGGGTTAATGTGATAATTGGCTTGATTGAAGCTGATTAGAAAATCGTCAGCTGCAGTGTATAAAAGGGGGAGTTGTGGGAGTGTCTGAGTGCAGTTGTCCTGGGCTGTTGATGGGAGCAGTGGTCCTGGGCTGTGGATGGGAGCAGTGGTCCTGGGCTGTTGATGGGAGCAGTGGCCCTGGGCTGTCATGAGGAGCAGTGGTCCTGGGCTGTGGATGGGAGCAGTGGTCCTGGGCTCTGGATGGGAGCAGTGGCCCTGGGCTGTGGATGGGAGCAGTGGTCCTGGGCTGTGGATGGGAGCAGTGGTCCTGGGCTGTGGATGGGAGCAGTGGTCCTGGGCTGTGGATGGGAGCAGTGGCCCTGGGCTGTGGATGGGAGCAGTGGCCCTGGGCTGTGGATGGGAGCAGTGGTCCTGGGCTGTGGATGGGAGCAGTGGTCCTGGGCTGTGGATGGGAGCAGTGGTCCTGGGCTGTGGATGGGAGCAGTGGTCCTGGGCTGTGGATGGGAGCAGTGGTCCTGGGCTGTGGATGGGAGCAGTGGTCCTGGGCTGTGGATGGGAGCAGTGGTCCTGGGCTGTGGATGGGAGCAGAGCTCAGGGTAGAGACAGGGAGTCTCCCCTTGTGTCTGATGTGGATCTACATCTCCAGGGCATGAGGTCGGTGAGAACACTACGGCTTTCTCCTGAATTGTGTTTGCTTCTTTGATTAATTCTGCTGACTTTTCCTTTCAATTGTTGTCATTTGAAGTGTCCAGGGTTTTAATTGTTTTTCTAGTCTGAATTGTGCTGTTTCTGTGCTGTATCTCCGAACTAAAAGGATGTTTCCATTAGTGGGAGAGTCTCGGACCAGAGGGCACAGTGTCAGAAATAAAAGGATGTATCTTTACTAAAGTGATGATACCCCAACCTTATCACAACTGAAATTGAATCTGGCTGAGATGAATGTAGAAACATAGACCTGTAGATGCTGGTTTATACCAAAGATAGACACATTGCTGGAGTAACTGAGTGGGTCGGGTAGCATCTCTGGAGAAACAAGTGATTTTGGGATGGAATAGAAGGGTTCTTACCCACAATATCACCCATCCTTTTCCTCCCGAGATGGTGCCTGACCTGCTGAGTTTCTCCAGCTCTTATCATGGTCTCCTCTATATCCCGCAGCTCTGCTCTTACTCCCCACCCCCCTACTCGTAACAAGGACAGAGTCCCCATGTCCTCACCTTCCACCCTACCAGCCGTCACATACAACAGATAATCCTCCAACATTTTCGCCACCTCCAACGGGATCCCACTACTGGCCTCGTCTTCCCATTCTCCAATTTCAGTTAGTCCTTGCTTTCTCCCTCCTTCCCCTTCCCAGTTCTGCCCCAAGCCTAGTCTCTGTCTTATCCTTTATTTTTCCCGCACCCCACGCCAACTTCAGTTTGAAGAAGGGTCTCGACCTGAAACGTCACCTGTCCCTTCTCTCCATAGATGCTGCCTCACCTGCTGAGTTACTCCAGCATTTTTGTCTACCTTCGATTTTCAAGCATCTGTAATTCTTTCTTAATCCACACGGTGGGAGTGTTGACCACAAATTGGACGGGCCTGCAGATCGGCGGATCACCACACGGTGGGAGTGTTGACCACAAATTGGATGGGCATGCAGTGCGGCGAATCACCACACGGTGGGAGTGTTGACCACAAATTGGAGCGACCTGTTATGTGAATTCACTGCACATTGGGAGCGCTGTCTACAAATTAGATATTGTGCTCTTTACTGCAAAATGGTTCTTTATTGCTCTGTGACCCTTTACCTTTCCCCGTAATGCACCCATTGCACAGATGCCAAAGTTTGTAAATGCCCTAAAACCAGCAGAGATTTGGTATGAACATCACGGAACTACAGATGCTGGTTTACAAAAAAAAGACACAAAGTGCTGGAGTAACTCAGCGGGTCAGGCAGCATCTGTGGAGAACATGGATAGGTGACGTTTCACAGAGTGCTGGAGTAACTCAGCGGGTCAGGCAGCATCTCTGGAGAACATGGATAGGTGACGTTTCACAG
This sequence comes from Malacoraja senta, assembly GCA_038087875.1. Taxonomy (NCBI): domain Eukaryota; kingdom Metazoa; phylum Chordata; class Chondrichthyes; order Rajiformes; family Rajidae; genus Malacoraja; species Malacoraja senta. The sequence continues at coordinate 72,003 of JAXLNO010005438.1, forward strand.
AGTGCTGGAGTAACTCAGCGGGTCAGGCAGCATCTGTGGAGAACATGGATAGGTGACGTTTCACAGAGTGCTGGAGTAACTCAGCGGGTCAGGCAGCATCTGTGGAGAACATGGATAGGTGAGATTTTGGGTTGGGAGCCTCAGACTGATTTCTGGGTGTAATTCTGTTTACTTCAGGAAGGCAGTGGCAAGAATGAATTTGTCTCCTCGATAGATGTCCAATTGTGTTTTAATTGGGGTACTTTATGAAGAGTGGTTTTCAGTTGATGACTAATTGTTAGCACTGCAGAGGGTGGTGAAAATTGCCCAACGCATCACCGGTTCCTCACTCCCCACCATTGAGTCTGTCCAAAGCAAGCGTTGTCTGCGAAGGGCGCTCAGCATCGCCAAGGACTGCTCTCACCCCAACCACAGACTGTTTACCCTCCTACCATCCGGGAGGCGCTACAGGTCTCTCCGTTGCCGGACCAGCAGGTCCAGGAACAGCTTCTTCCCTGCGGCGGTTACACTACTCAACACTGTACCTCGGTGACTGCCAATCACACCCCCCCCCCGGACACTCCTCCCACCAGGATTTAATAGATTAGATTTATTTATTTACTGCTCATATTTATGTCGCTCTTCTAGGGAGATGCTAACTGCATTTCGTTGTCTCTGTACTGTACACTGCACAATGACAATAAAGTTGAATCTGAATCTGAATCTGAATCTGATCTTATGATTAAGAAGACAGCAAGGAATTTAAAGTGGTTCTACATTGTACTTGGTTGTGGAAAGTTAATGTGAACTAGTTGTTAACCACTTGTGTGAAATGGTTAATGTTAACTTCCCTAATCAAAGCTTGTTTATTATGAGTTCTTGTGAAGGACTTTCAGGTGAAAGTAACATGTGTGGAGTGGTCATTCGTTGAGCTTTGGATTGGACAGACTGTTGTAGAGATTTGTAAAGATATTTGAATGCTCTTGCTCAGCGGGTCATAGAAACATAGAAAATAGGTGCAGGAGGAGACCATTCGTCCCTTCAAGCCACCACCGCCATTCATTGTGATCATGGCTGATCGTCCCCAATCAATAACCCGTGCCTGCCTTCTCCGCAGAGCTCTATCTAACTCTCTCTTAAATCCTTTTTTTTTTAAATAATTTTTTTAATAGAAGTACGGTAGATTACAGTAATGTACAACACGTATATATTAATACATTTTTTGTACCGCTTCACTTTTTTAAACTTTAAGAAAGAAAAAGAAAGAAGTAAGAAAAGTGAAGAAAGTGCGCAAAGGTTGTGAAGTGCAAAAGAGTGTTGGGAAAAGAAAGCCCCTTAGAAAAGAAGTTAGAGAAGGAAGTAAAGTTAGAAAATAGACCCTAGAAAAGAAAGAGAAAGAAAGAAGGAACAATCGCTCTATTATAACTCTTATAACATACTTCATAGAGAAGGAACTACCAACCAAGTCTGTTTTTATTTTACCTCCATTACCAGGTCCAGATACCTTTTATTTATTTATTTGTTTTTCTAAATTACTATTGCACCTCATGCTTGTAATAGGTCCAAAAACGTAGACCACGTCTTTTGAAATTGGTCTACTTTGCCTACTAGGAGGAATCTCATCTCTTCCAGATGTAATGTTTCCAACATATTTGATGTCCACATTTTATTGTTGGTGTGGGCGCATTTTTCCAGAATTTAAGTATAAGCTTTTTTCCCATTATTAGCCCATAATTGAGTAAATTCTTCTGATACACGTTTAATTCAGGAATACCTTCCGATATTCCAAAAATAATCCATTCTGGTTTTGGTACCAGTTTTATTTTGATTAATTTTGAAAAAATATCAAATATTTCAAACCAGAATTTTTGGATTTTTGTACAAAAAACAAAAGAATGTGCTATGGTAGCTTCTTGACATATACATTTATCAACAGATTGGTGAGACGTTAGGAAAGATTTTATTTAGTTTGGTTTTTGAATAATATAATCTATGTAATGTTTTAAATTGGATAAGCGTATGTCGTACGTTGATCGAGCATTTATGCACCTGTAATAAATGATTATCCCAACTCTCTTTTGAAATTTTTATACCTAGATCTTGTTCCCAATCTCTTCTAATTCCAAGGTACACAAAAATGCTGGAGAAACTCAGCGGGTGCAGCAGCATCTATGGAGCGAAGGAAATAGGTAACGTTTCGGGCCGAAACCCTTCTTCAGACTGATAGGGGGTGGCACCCCCTATCAGTCTGAAGAAGGGTTTCGGCCCGAAACGTTACCTATTTCCTTCGCTCCATAGATGCTGCTGCACCCGCTGAGTTTCTCCAGCATTTTTGTGTACCTTCGATTTTCCAGCATCTGCAGTTCCTTCTTTAACACTTTGTCTACTCCACTGCGAAATCTCGTCAAGGTATGCCTACTTTGAAGAAGTTCTCCTCCTCTCTCCGGAGACTGTTCCACACCCAACTCGCTAACTGCCCCATCTCTGTGATCCCCCCTGCCCTCCAACTCTACGACCACATCCTTACCCAAACCTTCTCCCCACCCCCTATCAGTCTGAAGAAGGGTTTCGGCCCGAAACGTTACCTATTTCCTTCGCTCCATAGATGCTGCTGCACCCGCTGAGTTTCTCCAGCATTTTGTGTACCTTCGATTTTCCAGCATCTGCAGTTCCTTCTTTAACTCTTCTAATTCCATCTGTTGTGGGTATTTCTATATTTAAGATGATATTATATAAGTATGATATTAAATTAACTGATTCCGCCTTTGTCTTCATTGCTTCATCTAGTAAGTCGGAAGGCATATTATAATAATCTTTTGTGTGTGTTTTCAAATAGTCACAGATTTGTAGATATTTAAAATATTGATTATTTTTCAAATTATATTTCAGTTGTAGTTGTTGGAATGATAGTAATTTTTCTAATTCATACAGATCTTCGAGCGTTTTGATTCCCATTCTTTCCCATTGTATAAATGATTTATCTATGATTGAAGGTTTAAACGATGGGTTATTGACTATTGGTATTAAGAGAGATAGGTTTCTTAATTTTAGATTCTGTTTTATTTGCTTCCATGTTCTAATAGTGCTATATATAATTGGATTTTTATTATAATTTTTATTATTCAAATTTATTGGAGAGAGAATAATCGCTCCTATATTATTCGGGGAGCAATCCCCTTTTTCCATTATAATCCAGTCCACCTGCTGGGCAGAATTGTCCAGCAGGTGAATCATATTTTTAATATTTACTGCCCAGTTATAATACATAAAGTTAGGGAGCGCTAGACCCCCAACTCTTTTCGTTTGTTAAGGTGTGTTCTTTGTATTCTGTGGGATTTGTAATCCCATATAAAATTTGTAATGTCTGAGTCCAGTTTTTTGAAAAACTTTTTTGGGAGATATATAGGTATTGATTGAAATAGGTAAAGGATTTGTGGTAAGAAAATCATTTTTATAGCATTTATCCTACCTATTAAGGACATCGGAAGTGTTTTCCAAAATTTAATCAAATTATTTAATTTCTTAAGTAGGGGATTATAATTAGCTTTAAACATATCATGGTAATTTCTAGTAATCTCAATTCCTAAATATTTGAATTTTTCCATAGCTATTTTAAAAGGGAATTTCCTGAGATGTGTTGAGTCTTTTGGTTTAATCGACATAATTTCACTTTTGTTCCAATTTATTCTATATCCTGAAAAGGATCCAAAGTCCTCAATTAAGTTTAATATATTTGGTATACTAATTTGTGGTTTTGTGATGTACAGTAGTACATCATCAGCATATAGGGATAGTTTGTTGTTTGAATATTTTGTGTTATAACCGTGAATATTCGAGTGTGTTCTTATTTTTTCAGCAAGGGGTTCAATTACCAAAGCAAATAACAGCGGTGATAGTGAGCATCCTTGTCTGTTGCCCCTAGATAATTCGAATTTTGAAGATAATATATTATTAGTTAGTATTCTAGCCGTAGGTTTGTTATATAATAGTTTTATCCATGCAATAAAGTTTTCTCCCAATTGGAATTTTTGCAATACTTTGATCATATAGTCCCATTCTACTTGATCAAACGCTTTTTCTGCGTCCAGTGAGATGATAGCTAACTCTTGGTCATAAGATTTATGTGAATGCATTATGTTAAGCAAACGTCTCAAATTATTAAATGAGTGTCTCTTAGGTATAAATCCTGTTTGATCCTCATGTATTAGTCTACTAACATACTTGCTTAATCTATTGGCTAATGTTTTTGCTATTATTTTCTGATCCGTATTTAACAAAGCAATAGCTCTATATGATCCTGGTTCTTCTATATTTTTATCTTTTTTAAGTATTAATATGATCGTTGATTCCGCTAGTGTTTCAGGTAGGTTTTGCTCTTTATAAGCATATGTATACATTTTTTGTAATCGTGGAGTAACTATATCATAAAAAGATTTATAAAATTCATTACTGAATCCGTCTGGTCCTGGTGTTTTTCCATTTTTTAGTGTTTTTATTGTGTCTTCTATCTCCTTAGAAGTAATTTGTGCTCCCAGTTCCTCTTGTTCCCTGCGTTCTAATTGTGGTAGATTACAATTATCTAAAAATTCTGAGATTTTATTATTGTCTATTGACGTTTTAGATGTGTATAGATTCTGGTAAAATTGAGCAAATCTTTTATTAATATCCTTGGGTAGTGTTAATACTTCCCCTCTATCTGATTTAATCTTTAATATTGCATTCTCTTTTTCCCGTTTTTTAAGTTGTCGTGCTAGAAGTTTGTGGGGTTTGTCCCCGAATTCGAAGTGTTCTTGTTTTGTGATTTGAAATAATGTTATAACTTTCTCTGACAGTAATTTATTTAACTGAAATTTCAGTAGTAGTATTTTATTATGTTTATCCATAGTTGGGTCTTTAGCATTATCTATATCTAACTGTTTTATTTGATCTTCTAAGTGTCTTTGTTCATTCTTATTCTTTTTATTTTGATAAGCTTGAAATGAAATAATGACTCCTCTTATAAATGCTTTGAAGGATTCCCATAATAACGTGGGGGATATCTCTGGTGTATCATTTAACTCAAAAAATAGATCCATCTGTTTTTTTAGATAGATACTCCCTTGAGGGTCTTTTAAAATTTGTGAGTTAAACCTCCAGAACGGTTTATTCATAGACATTCCTTCTAGTTTTAGAACAAAAGTTAACGGAGAATGATCTGAGATCGCATTAATATGATATTTAGGATTCAGAGATTGCGAAATTAATTTTGTATCCACAAGAAAATAGTCTATCCGTGAATATGTTTTATGCACCATTGAATAAAACGAGTAATCCCTTCCCGTCGGGTTTGCAATCCTCCATACATCTGTTATATTTGTGTTTTCCATATATGTGTGTAAGAGTTCACTGGTTTTAGATTTCGTCTGACCTTTTTGTTTTTGCATCGATTTATCTAAATAAGGATCTAAAACACAATTAAAATCTCCTCCGATTATAACATTTTGATAATTAGATTCTGCAATTATATTCAGAATTTTATTAAAAAATTGAGGGTTATCAAAGTTGGGCGCATATATGTTTACCAGCGTAATTGGCATATTATTGATCTCCCCTGCTACTATAAGATATCTCCCTTCCTTATCTAAAATAGTGTTCTTTGATTTAAATGGAATTCCTTTACGAATAATAATTGCAGTACCTCTAGATTTGGAGGTAAATGAAGAGTGAAATGTTTGGCCTATCCAGTTCGCCCTCAGTCTTGTCTGATCTTGCTGTTTAAGATGTGTTTCCTGTAGAAACGCAATGTCCGTGTTGTATGATTTCAACTGAGCTAGTATCTTGCCCCTTTTAATAGGTTCATTAATCCCCCTTATATTCCAACTACATAATGTGATTCCTCCTATTTTCTTTTGATTGTCGTCATGCATTTTTACCAGTTTTAATGACCTTAATTATTGTGGTGCGTTCATACCTCCGGACTCTGGTTATTTTGGGAGTATTTCTATTATAGACTTCCTTGGTAGTTCTCCTGCGCGATTGTCCTTGAAGAAAAAACACACAGATGTGACATATTGTGATTAAAAAATATATATATAAATCAAATAAATTTACGGTGTCTAAAATTTCAACACCGTAGTGAGTGGCCCACTCGTCTGTGGGGTACGACATCCATAACGCTTCCGGCGTAGTTGGTATAAAGCTAGCCCCGCTGTATTTATTACCCAAAATCTATGGGGTCATTACCGTTTCCAATTCAGTTCTATTTCACCCAGTTACAATTTATATATATGTCAAATGTATTCGATTCCATATCCTACTCACTCTTTATCTCTTAACTATTTTAAAATGAATTTAGTATTGTTAAAGTGAGCGGTTTACTGAGTGGATTAACCGGAGTCAGGTTCCTGGAATTGTGCCAGGTGCCTGATCTCCTCTCCTCTCCACGAGCTGCGAACATAGGTGATAACTGCTGTCTGCGTTATGACGCAGGCACCACAGTTTTATCAGTTTCAAATATTATTTCTATATTAGTATTGTTAATTATTAATTATGATTAATTCTCAGCATTTTGTAAAACTATATAAGCCGTATATATTTTTCATACCAACCTCGAGTGTATATTATCTCTTAACTATTTTAAATTGGTTTTAATATTGTTAAAAATGAGCTGTTCGCTGGAAGGGTTAACGGGAGTCTGGCTCCTGGAGTTATGCCAGGTACCCGGTCTCCCCCTCCCTCCACTCTCGAGCTGCATAGCACTTGCTGTTATCTGCTAAACAGAGCAGACTGCACATTTTTTATCTATTTCAATTGCTATTTCTATATTAGTATTGTTAATTGTTAATTATTATTAGTTCTCAGTTTTTTCAGTTTTTTATAAACAATATAAGCCATGTGATGTTTTTCACTCTCAGCCCAGCAGTTCGTCCCGTGTTATCAGGTTTTCCTCGTTTGAGCACGTAGTGTCCTTGAATTACATAGCACAATGTTCCAGCGAAGATAATAATGTCTAGCCACGTCTCACTGAGAATCTGTTGCTTGAAGTCAAATAAAAAATAAAAAATCAGTGTTCAGTTAATTCACTTTCCTTGTGATACTCTTGTTGGAAGAATAAGCAAGTTCGTTTGTTCATGTCGTCTTGGTTTTCAATCTCCAGTTGATGCAGCCTTAGTCGCGATTTCTTGAGCGTATTTGAGAGATTCATCCGAATTAGTGAATGTTTTTGACACTCCCTCAAAGGTAATACGCATTCTAGCCGGATAGAACACTCCACACAAAACTCCCTTAACACCATAAAGAACTTCTCTGGTCTGTGAGAACTTTCTTCTCTTTTGCTCAATCTCATAAGGGTAGTCCCGTAGGAGTTTAATAGTATCACCTCTGTACATCATCTTCTCTCCGTGGTTGATTTTTTTCATCAGCGCTTCCATTGTTGAGATATCCCGAAGTTTAATTATGATCTGTCGTGGGTAACTCTCTCTTAAATCCATCCAGTGATTCGCCCAACATTGGGAACATTTTTCCTGCATCTAGCTTGTCCAGTCCTTTTATAATTTTATAAGTTTCTATAAGATATACCCTTCATCCTTCTAAACTCCAGTGAATACAAGCCTAGTCTTTTCAATCTTTCCTCATATGACAGTCCCGCCATCCCAGGGATCAACCTCGTGAACCTACGCTGCACTGCCTCAATCACAAGGATGTCCTTCCTCATATTAGGAGACCAAAACTGTACGCAATACTCCAGGTGTGGCCTCACCAGAGCCCTGTACAACTGCAGAAGAACCTCTTTACTCCTATACTGAAATCCTCTTGTTATGAAGGCGAACATTCCATGAGCTTTCTTTACTGCCTGCTGTACCTGCACGCCAACTTTCAGTGACCGGTGTAAAAGGACGCCCAGGTCTTGCTGTACCTCCCCCTTACCTAACCTAATCCCATTGATATAATAATCTGCCCTCTTGTTTTTGCCACCAAAGTGGATAACCTCACATTTATTTATATTATACTGCATCTGCCACGAATCTGCCCACTCACTCAACCTGTCCAGGTCACCCTGCAACCTCCTAACATCCTCTTCACAGTTCACACTGCCACCCAGCGTTGTGTCATCCGCAAACTTGCTAGTGTTGCTCCTAATTCCCTCTTCCAAATCATTAATATATATGGTAAACAGTTGCGGCCCCAACACCGAGCCTTGCGGCACTCCACTCGCCACTGCCTGCCATTCTGAAAAGGACCCGTTCACTCCTACACTTTGCTTCCAGTCTGCAAACCAATTTTCTATCCATGTCAACACCCTACCCCCAATACCATGTGCTCTAATTTTAGTTACCAGTCTCCCGTGCGGGACCTTATCAAAAGCTTTCTGAAAGTCTAGATGCACTACATCTACTGGCACCCCTTCATCCATCTTACTGGTCACATCCTCAAACAATTCCAGAAGATTAGTCAAGCATGATTTCCCTTTCATAAATCCATGTTGACTTGGACTAATCATTTTACTGCTATCCAAATGCCCCATTATTACCTCTTTAATAATTGACTCCAGCATCTTTCCCACCACCAAAGTCAGGCTAACTGGTCTGTAATTCCCCGTTTTCTCTCTCGCTCCTTTCTTGAAAAGTGGGATAACGTTAGCTATCCTCCAATCCCCAGGAACTGTTCCTGAATCTATTGAACATTGGAAAATGATCACCAATGCGTCCACTATTTCTAGAGCTACATCGCTGTGGACCCTGGGATGCAGACCATCAGGCCCAGGGGATTTTTCCTTCAATCCCATTAGCCTACCCAATACTATTTCTCGCCATGAAAATTTCTTTCAGTTCCTCTACTCCCTAAGATCCTCTGTCCTCCAGTACATCTGGGGGATTGTTTGTGTCTTCCTTAGTGAAGACAGATCCGAAGTACCTGTTCAACTCTTCTACCATTTCCTTGTTGCCCATAATAATTTCACCCGTGTCTGCCTTCAAGGGACCCACATTTGACTTTGCTACTCTTTTTCCCTAAACATATCTAAAGAAGCTTTTACTGTCCTTCTGTATATTCCTGGCCAGCTTCCCTTCGTACTTCATCTTTTCAGCCCGTTTTGTTTCCTTCTGTTCTCCTATGAAAGTTTCCCAATCCTCTGGCTTCCGGCTACTCTTTCCTGTGTTATACATCTTTTCTTTTATTTTTATTCTATCCCTAACTTCTCTTGTCAGCCACGGTTGCCTCCTACTCCCCTGAGAATCTTTCTACCTTTTTGGAATGAAATGATCCGGCGTCTCCCGGATTATGCCCAGAAATTCCTGCCATTGCTGTTCCACCGTCATTCCTGCTAGGATCCCTTTCCAGTCTACCTTGGCCAGCTCCCCTCTCATGCCTTCATAGTCCCCTTTGTTCAACTGCATCACTGCCACTTCCGATTTAACATTCTCCTTCTCAAATTGCAGATTAAAACTAATCATATTATGATCACTACCTCCAAGCGGTTCCTTTACCTCGAGTTCTCTTATCAAATCTGGTTCATTGGACAACACCAAATCCAGAATTGCCTTTTCTCTGGTCGGCTCCATTACAAGCTGCTCTGAGAATCCATCTCGGAGGCATTCTACAAACTCTCTTTCTTGGGGTCCTGAACCAACCTGATTTTCCCAGTCTACCTGCATATTGAAATCCCCCATCACCATAGTGGCATTACCTCTGTTACCTGCCAGTTTTAACTCCTGCTGCAATTTACACCCTACATCCGAGCTACAATTTGGGGGTCTGTAAATAACACCAATTAGTGTCTTCTTGCATTTACAATTCCTCAATTCAATCCTCAGTGACTCGTCCTCGTCAGTCCCTATGTCTTCCCTCGCAAGGGACTGAATTCCCTTCCTCACTAGCAGAGCTACCCCCCCCTCCTCTGCCCACCTGCCTGCCCTTTCTATAGGATGTATAACCCTGAATATTAAGTTCCCAGGCCCGATCCTGCAGCCACGTCTCAGTAATCCCCACAATGTCATATCTACCAACCTCTAACTGAGCCTCAAGGTCATCTACTTTACTTCTTATACTTCGCGCATTCAAATACAATACTTTTAATTCCTGCTGCATCTCACCTTTCACATCGATCCCTATTGCACTTGGCCATACTCTCCTATCCCTTTGTGAGCTTCCTTTCCCGTTAATTCTGGGGTAATTAACCCTCCCTTTACTCTCTTTCCCTTCAACTCCATCCTCGACCATCCCAATGGCCATGAAGGGGGGGGGGGTCCAAGAGGATGGTGACAGTTGGAGACGGGAAAAGGGATCATCAATGGGGGCGAGGACTCCTTCCCGTGGAAGAACGGTGTGAGGCGGCGACGGTAGAAGAGCTCCAAATTGAGGTGGGCGCGGAACCCATTGAGGTGGGGACGGAGGGGGACAAAGGTGAGTCCTCTGCTGAGGACAGACCGTTCGGTATTTGAGAGGGGGGGTCAGGGGCGATGGTGAACACATGGGATGGGGGTTGGGGCCGGAGGAAGGCAGGTGAGTGGACTGAGGCGATGGTGGCCGATTAGGAAAAGGGGAGATGCAACGAGACCTGGGTGTCATGGTACACCAGTCATTGAAAGTAGGCATGCAGGTGCAGCAGGCAGTGAAGAAAGCGAATGGTATGTTAGCATTCATAGCAAAAGGATTTGAGTATAGGAGCAGGGAGGTTCTACTGCAGTTGTACAGGGCCTTGGTGAGGCCACACCTGGAGTATTGCGTATAGTTTTGGTCTCCTAATCTGAGGAAAGACATTCTTGCCATAGAGGGAGTACAGAGAAGGTTCACCAGACTGTTTCCTGCGATGTCAGGACTTTCATATGAAGAAAGACTGGATAGACTCGGCTTGTACTCGCTAGAATTTAGAAGATTGAGGGGGGATCTCAAGTCAAGTCAAGTGAGTTTATTGTCATGTGTCCCTGATAGGACAATGAAATTCTTGCTTTGCTTCAGCACAACAGAACATAGTAGGCATTGACTACAAGGCATTCTATAAATATATACACACATGAATCAATATACTGATAAAGTTCAAATAAAGTTCAGTGTTATGTCCGAGCCCGGTTTAATAGCCTGATGGCTGTGGGGAAGTAGCTATTCCCGAACCTGGTCGTTGCAGTCTTCAGGCTCCTGTACCTTCTACCTGAAGGTAGTAATAATAATAATAATAGATTTTATTTATATAGCGCTTTTCAGGACTCAAAGTCGCTTTACAATTGAGAGTCAGGAATAAACAAAACAAAATAGAGCAGTAGGACAGAGGGGAGGGGAACATGGGACTAAGGGTATGCAGAGGTGAAGAGATGGGTCTTGAGGCGGGACTGGAAGATGGTGAGGGATTCAGAATTTCGGACCGGTTGTGGGAGGGAATTCCAGAGCCTGGGAGCTGCCCTGGAGAAGGCTCTGCCTCCAAAAGTGCAGAGGTTTGATTTCGGAGTGGAGAGGAGACCAGCTGATGTGGATCTGAGAGACCGTGAGGGTTGGTAGGGGAGAGGAGGTCAGTGAGATAAGGGGGGGGCAAGTGGTTGAGGGCTTTGTAGGTGAGGACCAGGATTTTGTAGGTGATCCGGTGGGAAATGGGAAGCCAGTGAAGTTCTTTGAGAACTGGGGTGATGTGGTGCCAGGATTTGGTGTGGGTAATGAGTCGAGCGGCTGCATTTTGGAGCAGTTGGAGTCGTTTGATGTTGCTGGAATTGATTCCGAGGGAGATGAGTGTGTGGCCAGGATGGTGTGGGTCCTTGATGATACTGCCAGCCTTTTTGAGGCAGCGACTGTGATAGATCCCCTCGATGGAAGGGAGATCAGAGCCGATGATGGACTGGGCAGTGTTTACTACTTTTTGTAGTCTTTTTCTCTCCAGGACGCTCAAGTTGCCGAACCAAGCCACGATGCAACCGGTCAGCATGCTCTCTACTGTGCACCTGTAGAAGTTAGAGAGAGTCCTCCTTGACATACCGACTCTCCGTAATCTTCTCAGGAAGTAGAGGCGCTGATGTGCTCTCTATATAATAGAATCAGTGTTCTCGGACCAGGAGAGATCTTCAGAGATGTGCACGCCCAGGAATTTGAAGCTCTTGACCCTTTCAACCATCGACCTGTTGATATAAACGGGACTGTGGGTCCCCATCCTACTCCTTCCAAAGTCCACAATCAGTTCCTTGGTTTTGCTGGTGTTGAGGGCCAGGTTGTTGTTCTGGCACCATATGGACAGTTGCTCGATCTCTCTTCTATACTCTGACTCATCCCCATCAGTGATACGTCCCACAAAAGTGGTGTCGTCATCGAATTTGATGATGGAGTTCGCACTATGTCCGACTACGCAGTTATGAGTATAGAGTGAGTACAGCAGGGGACTGAGCACGCAGCCCTGAGGTGTTCCCGTGCTAATTGTTATCGAGTCTGACACATTTCCACCAATACGAACAGACTGTGGTCTGAGAGTGAGGAAGTCGAGGATCCAATTGCAGAGGGATGCGCAGAGACCCAGTTCTGCGAGTTTGGTAACCAGCTTGGAGGGGATGATTGTGTTAAATGCCGAGCTGTAATCGATGAATAACAGCCTGACATATGAGTTTTTGTTGTCCAAGTGGTCAATAGCGGAGTGGAGGGCCAGCGAGATCGCATCCACCGTTGATCTGTTGTGGCAGTAATCGAACTGCAGTGGGTCCAGGTTTTTGTCGAGGTCGGAGTTGATTTGCGCCATGATCAACCTCTCAAAGCACTTCATCACCACAGGCGTTAGTGCCACAGGTCGATAGTCATTGAGGCACGTCACCTTACTCTTCTTGGGCACCGGTATAATTGATGCCCTTTTGAAGCAGGTGGGAACCTCAGACCTCAGAAGTGAGAGGTTGAATATGTCCGTAAAAACTCCAGCCAGTTGGTCCGCACATGTTTTTAGAACATGACCAGGTATACCATCAGGTACAGGCGCTTTTCGAGGGTTCACCCCTCTGAAGGATTTCCTGACGTCGGCCTTTGTGACTGGGACTGAAATACCATCACAGCGAATGGGGGCTCGGGAAGGCACATCGGTGTTCTCCCTATCAAATATTAATATTACTGATATATACTTATAAAGGATATATGCTTATAAATAGAAATTAACCAAAATGTCTATAACATTACTAATGTAATTTTTTTTGTTTTTTGTGTGTGGGAAGGAGTTGACGCAGCATAAATTTGGAAAAGATCCAGGAATGAGGTCTTGTTTAACCCCTAGGTAACTGCTTGTATGGTAGTTGGTTAGATAAATTGGAAAGGCATAAACACTTATAGAACTGAGAATATGTTGTGTTTTACATTTGTTTTTTTATTTTTTAATATATATATATATTTTTGAATCTTTTTGGTTTGTACTGATGCTAGTCTGATAAATTTAAATAAGAATAAAGAAGATATGAGACAGTTTGTAATTTTTTTATGAGGTGTTTATAAGGGATTGCAGCTCAATGTAAAACAACACCAACGGAAGTCCATACATTTTTTGCCACCTTAGGTGGCTACTTGTCTTTAAGGTATCTCTTCTTAGATACCTTAATTTCACTTTTTTTTAAAAATCACTATATAAATTTGTATTTGCTTAGTTTTTTTGTACTCAACATTAAATCACACGTTTTCTTTCTTTATCTAAGGTACTTTTGGAGAAGGAGATGTATAAAAAACTTAAAAACTTGGGATGACCACCCAACACCCAGAATTCTGAGGTATTTGCTTGCACCATATGATTCACGAATACTATTTTTGATATATAATGCAAGACGATAGACAAATAAAGAATGGAGGAATCACATTCTGTAGTTGGAATATAAGGGGTGCCAATGAACCAATAAAGAGGGGTAAAATTCTTGCTCACCTAAAATCTTTGACAAGCGACATAATCTTTCTGCAAGAAACTCACATGAAACAGGAAACACAAATGAGATTAAAGGCGAAGTGGATAGGTCAAACATATTATTCGTCATTTACTTCTAAATCTAGAGGTACGGCTATTCTAATTCGAAAAGGTATTCCTTTCAAATTAAAGAATATTATATCAGATAAAGAGGGAAGGTAAATTATAGTTTCGGGAGAAATTTATGCAACCCCACTAACTATGATAAATATTTACGCTCTGAATTTTGATAACCCCCAATGTTTTGATGAAATTATAGATATAATATCAGAGTTTAATTACCAAAATGTGATAATAGGGGGGGGGGACTTTAACTGTGTTTTAGACCCATATTTAGACAAATCAGCAAAACAAAGAAGGAGTAATTTAAAATCTAAGACTAGTGAACTTCTAAATACATATATAAAAAAACTAATATAACAGATGTATGGAGATCTGTGAATCCAGCAGGAAGGGAATACTCGTTTTACTCTTCAGTACATCAAACTTATTCAAGAATTGATTATTTTTTAGTGGATATGAAATTAATGCCATATACAATTAATCCAACATACCACATTAGTAGTATTTCTGATCACTCTCCGTTGACTTTTTCAGTAAAATTTGAGGGAATGCCGGGTAAAAACTTTTTTTGGAGGTTTAATACACATATATTAAATGACTTACAAGGTTATCAATACTTCAAACAACAAATGAAAAAAAAAATTGAGATAAATGATACACCAGATACCTCGCCTTCTTTATTATGGGAAACGTTTAAGGCATTTATTAGAGGAATTATAATTTCATACGAAATGTTTCAAAATAAAAAGAACAAGACAGAACAAATGTTGCTGGAACAAGAAATTAGACAGTTGGGGTTAGATAATGCTAAAGATTCCACTATGGATAAACATAATAAGATAGTATTACTGAAATTTAAACTTAACCGAATTCTCTCGGCAAGAGTAATAAGATTATTCCAAATTACAAAACAGGAACATTTTGAGTTTGGTAACAAACCACATAAGCTGTTGGCACGTCAACTGAAAAAACAAGAAAAGGAAAATACTATAAATAAAATTAAATCCGATAATGGTGAATTACTAACACTACCTAAAGTTATTAATAAAAGATTTGTTCAATTTTATTAAAATTTATACACATCAAAAACCAAAACAGAAGATAGTAAAATTAAAAAAAATTTAGATAACTGTAATCTACCAAAACTTGACCTTTTGGAACAAGAAGTAGGAGCGCAAATTACAATCGAAGAAATAGGTGAAACAATAAAATCGTTGAAAAATGGTAAGACACCGGGACCAGATGGTTTTAGTAATGAATTTTATTAAAAAATTCATGAGATAACGACCCCTTATCTATTTAATTTATATACTTACGTTTTTAAAGAAAATAAATTACCTGAAACATTAGCAGAATCAACTATTACGCTTATTCCAAAGAAAGATAAAGATCTAGAGGAACCGGGCTCATATAGAGCTATATCACTTTTAAATACAGATCAGAAAATCCTAGCAAAGACTTTAGCCAGAAGACTAAGCAAATATATTAGTAAATTGATAAACCCTGATCAAACGGGGTTTATACCCAAAAGATATTCATTTAATAATTTGAGACGCCTGTTTAATATAATGTACTCACATAAAGTGGAGGAAGAAGACTTATCAATTATTTCTTTGGACGCAGAGAAAGCATTTGATCAGGTAGAATGGCAGTGTTTATACAATGTATTACAAAAATTTAATATGGGAGAGAACTTTATTGCATGGGTGAAATTATTATATGATAAACCGATGGCAAGAATATTAACTAACAGCATGTTATCTCAAAAATTTCAATTATCAAGGGGTAATAGGCAGCGATGTGCTTTATCACCCCTGCTATTTGCCCTTATGATAGAACCTCTGGCTGAAAGTATAAGAAGCCATCCGAATATTCAGGGTTATAATACTAGGGACTCAAATAATAAAATGTCATTGTATGCAGACGTTATTCTGTTATATATAACAAATTCACAAACGAGCATACCAAATTTATTAAATTTAATAGAGGAATTTGGATCCTTTTCTGGATATAGAATAAATTGGAACAAAAGTGAAATTATGACGTTAAAGCCTCAAGAATCTACACACTTATTGAAATTCCCCTTTAAAATAGCAACAGAAAAATTTAAATATCTGGGTATTCAGATTACTAGAAAACATAAAGCTTTATTCAACGCCAATTTTCTACCCTTAATAAATAAACTTAATATAATGATTAAATTTTGGAAAACACATCCTTTATCATTAATAGGCAGAATAAATGCTATTAAAATGAGCTTTCTACCACAGTTATTATACCTATTTCAATCTATACCAGTATATGTACCAAAATATTTTTTTTCTAAACTGAATGCTAACATTACTAATTTTGTTTGGGACTATAAATCACATAGAATTAAAAAAGAACACTTATGTAAACCAAAAGATGTCGGGGGACTTTCACTCCCAAATTTTGTGTATTACTATTGGGCAATACATATTAAGAATATAATTTACTGGTTGGATAGTTCAACCCAACAGACAGAATGGATAAAAATGGAGAAAGAGGATTGTTATCCTTGTAATATAGGAACAATCCTCTTCTCCCCGAAAAAAATGAACAATACAATATATAAGAAAAACCCAATTATACAAGATACAATAAGAATATGGAAACAAATAAAATTATCCTTAAATCTAAGAAACCTATCATTGTTAACACCGATAGCGAATAATCGTTTATTTAAACCATCTATGATGGATAAAATATATAATCAATGGGAAAGTTTAGGAATTAAAAGGATCGGGGATATGTATGAAATGGGAGATTTACTATCATTTCAACAATTACAATTAAAATTTAAATTGAAAAACACTCATTATTTTAAATATTTTCAGATTTGCAATTTCTTCAAGGCATACATACAGGGATATCCAAAAATAACCCCTGATTTACTAGAAGAAGTAATGAATATTAAAGCTGATACACAAAAATTAATATCATATTTATATAATAGTATCTTAAATATAGATTTACCTGCGACCGAGGTAATTAGAGAAGAGTGGGAACAGGAATTATTGATAAAAATTACGAAGGCTACTTGGGAAAAGTATTTGACATACATTCACAAATGTTCGATTAACGCAAGACATAATCTAATTCAATTCAAAATTTTACATAGATTATATTACTCATAAACAAGATTAAATAAATGTTATCCAAATATATCCCCCATTTGTGATAAATGTTTAACCCAAGACGCAACTATAACACACTCTTTTGTTTCTTGTATAAAACTTCATGGATTTTGGAGAGATATTTTCGATATATTCACAAAATTATTTAAGACAAAAATGGAACCCAATAATGAATTGATTATATTTGGGGTAATGGAAGATGGGAACAAATTGAACCCATCTCAAAAATTAGTTTTTAATTATGGTTTAATAATAGCTAAAAAATTAATATTGAAATTTTGGAAAAATACACCAATACCAACACTCAAAATGTGGATTGCAAGTATGTTGGATACCGCACATTTTGAGGAAATGCGATACCCCTAATAGATAAATTTGACCAATTCATAACGTTGGTCTCCATTTGTCGTCTTTTTGGAAACATATGGTGCAACACAAGTGTAAAAGCTAATCCGTGACTGGGTGAGGAATGGTCAAGTATATAAATACGATCTCCTTACTTCTCTTTTATTTTTCTTCTCTTTTCTTCTTTTACTCTTTTTCTTCTATTTTCTATTTCTTAACTTTCTTTTTTCACTCTCTACTTTTCTTTTTCACACACTATATATCTCACATTTTTCTATTCTTCATTATCTAACTTATTTTTCTTTTTCTTCTTTATTACAAAATTTAAAAAAATAAAAAGCTGTACATAAAATGTATTATGAAAATATGATTGTATACAATTGTACTTACTTCTAATCAAAATTAAAAAAAAGGAGGGCTGGTCCCCCAATACAATATTCCACCTCTGCACCAATTCCAATATTGGCGGCCAGTGGGGGGGGGAGGGCGGCTTTCTGGAGCGCTAATATGGGTGTGGGCTGAAGGGACTGGTTTCCAGAGGGCTAGTATGGACATTGTGGGCCAAATGGATTCTTGGGCTGGCGGCTCAGTCACTCAAGCCTGTTGTGCTGGCAGCTCACTCACTCACGGCTGGTGGGCTGGCAGTTGACATGGCTATTCCTTGAAATTCCATTTCAGGCAGGGTGCAAGGCCACCAAATTCAAGTGCAGTTTCTTAATACTTCAAGCAGGGTGCAAGGCCACCAAATTCAAGTGCAATTTCATACCATTTCCAGCAGGGTGCAAGACCACTAAAGACAGCGAGTCGTGACCTCTCCCTCCTCCATCTTGCAGAGACTGAGCCACGCCCACACTTCTGGGTTTTATAGTCCCTCCCCCTCCCACCAGAATGGGCGTGGCCTTCATGGCATGATTGACAGGAGAGAGAATCTCAACATTTTTTAAACACTAATAACTCTTTTAATTTTCATCGATGGGAAAAATTCTCGGCACCTGATGAGCAGAGGGGGACTCTGAGTAAGATGGCCAAAAATCACAGCCGTACGTGGTAGCATTTTCTTTCTAAAATCAATATGAAGCGCAAACAGGAAGTGGTCAAGGATAGACTTTTAATTATATAGAAGGCAAGGCAACTTTAATTAGGCAAGGCAACTTTAATGAGCCAAGGCAACTTTGATTAGGCAAGGCAACTTTAGCATTTCCAAACCAAAGGCAACACAGCTTTAGCATTTCCAAACTATATTTTCAAACCATATTAAGGGCACTGACAGGTCAGTAAAACCACTCACAGTAGTAGACACGTGTTCAGTGTTATTCACAGCTCAGTCTGAGAGACGTGACCCTCTCGCTCCCCCATCTTGCAGAGACTGACTGAGGCACTCAACACTTCCGGGTTTTATATCGCTCCGGAAGGGGCGTGGCCTTCAGGAGAGAGAATCTCAACATTTTTTTAAACACTAATAACTTTTGTTTTTCATCGATGGGAAAAATCCTCTTGTCCTGCGCAGTGGAGGGGGACTCTGAGTAAGATGGTCAAAGATCACTGCCGTAAGTGGCAGCGTTTTTTTCCAAAATCAATATACAGAACAGGAAGTGGTCAAGATCAGACTTTTAGTAAAAAAATAACCACTAACATATTCCCCAACCATTTATCATATTCTCTTTACTATATGTGTATCATGCAATTACTTTAGTTTCATTTGAAGTTAACACAACAGTTTTTGTGTGTGCTTTTGCTCCATTTGGTGCAAGCTGTCATCAGGATTCATTGTAAACATGATGTTCCAGCTCAAAATAACTACATTAATTTTGCTTTCAATACACCTTACCCAAAATAAATTATTCAAAGATAAGCTCAATTATGTTATGACAATATTAAGAATAATCTGCTACACACGATGAGGCTCCATGACTGTAACTGCATAGAAAATGTCTCATTAAAATTATATATAAAAATGACACTGCAGTATGATCAATAGGATGGACCTTGATTATGTTAGTATCACAGATAAATCATTTCTGAACACGAGTGAACAAGTAGGACTTTCTAAAACACAAGTTTAAACATATCTAAATTTAAAAAACGAAAGAAAATAGGCAATTATTTGTAATTTGTAATCTGAAATAAATCTGTTCTTGTTGCAAGACTCAGCCCCCTGGTGGTGATGTGCAAACACACTGCGGCCAGGTATAACAGATTCAAAACCGTTACGTCTCATCCGCTGCCTCCTTCACCTGAACACAGGTGCAAAGACTCATTGAAACCGCGTTCAGAGTTTCCAACATCTCACAGGCTTTTAAAAAAATAATCCGATTCTCTTATATAATTAACCTAGAAACTGCACTCCGTGTAGCAACATAAACCGGTGCTATCAATAGTCAGGAATGCACTGCTTTATTACATTCAACACTCATATTATTCACTGGCAGCCCATGTTGACCAGATTGTAATGGGTACACAACACAAGACCATTTAAGCATTGTATCATTATTAACCGACACACAAATAACAAAATAATTCCCTTGCGATCCCAGCACCCGGTTGCAATCCCAAGAGAAGGTTTCACTCAGCAGAACTCCGCAATGTTGGTTGCGTTCCCCTCCCTGTGTTTGCTTTCCCCTCTGTTCCCCTCTTCTCTGCCCGGTGCCTCTCCGCCCATTACCTGAGGTAAAGCTGAATTCAACTGGCGCTGCAGCAGATCCCTTTCCTGTGCCACCTCCTGCATCTTCTCCTGATTGACGGACAAAGTTTCCTGCGTTTCCCTCAGGTTCTCCATCAACTTGTCCCGCTCGTCCAGCATGTTGACCATCAGCTGATCGAAATTGGCATCCTCCGAGCCCCTCTGGTTGAGGGTATCCTCGCTGATGGTCGGCTTCACATCACACATCATCCTCCACTCCCACACTCGGAAAACCAACAAGGTGAGATCTTTCTTTTTATTTTTCCACCACCCCTCCCAAAAAGGGTAAGGAATGTACTCATTGACTTACCAATTGGAAGCAGGGGGGGGGGAGATAATCTCTGCCAGCGCCTGAGAAACACAACAATTCTCAGTCCCTTCTCCCTATGTCCTACAAATTATTTCCCATTTAAAGTATCTATGCAATGTTCCCTTAAAGTATCTATCAAATTTCCTCTTAAAGTATTATCCAATCCCCCCCCTTAAAGTATTTATCCTATTACCCTTTAATCTATCCAATTCTTCCTTAAACTATCTATCCAATTCCCCTCTGAAGACACAAGAAGCTGCTACCCTTTGAAGGCATTGATTTGGCTCTTTTGAAACTCAGCAACTACTTTCTATATATAACAAGGAACTGCAGATGCTGGTTTACACCAAAGAAAGACAAAATGCTGGAGTAGCTCAGCGGGTCAGGCAGCAGCTCTGAAGCACATAGATAGGTGATACTTCGGGTTCGGACCCTACTTCAGACTACTTTCTATCCTTTACTCCAGATGCGTAAGGAATTAAAAGTATTGTATTTGAATGCGCGAGATATAAGAAGTAAAGTAGATGAGTTTGAGGCTCAGTTAGAGGTTGGTAGATATGACATTGTGGGGATTACCGAGACGTGGCTGCAGGAGGATCGGGCCTGGACGCAGTGACCACTGACCGGTGACCTTTCACCCCCCCACACAGGTCACGTTTCACTACAAGACCCTGCGCTGTGACCCGGAGCGGACGCTCATCGACGACAGCCGGACCTACGGCAAACCCATGGAGCTGATCATCGGCAAGAAGTTCAAGCTGCCCGTGTGGGAGACGGTCATCAGCTCCATGTGTGAGGGCGAGGTGGCTGAGTTCACCTGTGACACGCAGGTACGGAATCCCCCCGTACCCCCCCCTACACCCACATACCCCTCCTGGGGCTACCATTGTGTTACATACGTTGAATTGTACATCACTTTCACTGGTTAGCTGATGTACTGAACACGGCAACTCTGTATATCCCGCACACAGATTAATGTGAGTTCTGTAAATCTTACTATGCATGTCAGAAATAAAGTGTTAGCCATGTTGATGGATTGCTATTATGAATTATTTAAAATTGAGTGGGTTGGTGCAACATTGGTGCCATATGCTGCTAATGTGTCGTTCTCAGATATT
>JAXLNO010005439.1:0-129237 GCA_038087875.1 Malacoraja senta
GGTTCCAACTTTGGTCTTAACTATTTTTTCTCTCAAAGTTCCCTAAAGGATTTTATCCTTTATATTTCTTGGCTTGCTTACCTGCGTACCTTCATCTTTTCTCACCGGTATTGTCTTTTTGGTTATCTTCTGTTGCTCTGTAAACATTGCCCAATCCTCTTGCTTCCGCTCATCTTTGCTACATTGTACTTCTTTTATTTTTATACTGTCCCTGACTTCCCTTGTCAGCCACGATCGCCCCTTACTCACTCCCCTTGGAATCCTTCTTCCTCTTTGGAATAAACTGAATCCGCACCTGCTGTATTATTCCCAGAAATACCTGCCATTGTTGTCCACTGTCATCCCTGCCTAGGGTATCATTCCAGTCAACTTTGGCCAGGTCCTCCCTCCCTCATGGCTCCGGCGGTGAATGTCAGGAGCCGGTGCCCGGAGCGGAGAGACTGCGGCCGCCTCTGGAATGGATGCGCTCAGGGCGCGGATTTATTCATGAGCCGAAGCACTGAGGTGAGCGGATATTTCACCGCGCTCTTCAGCTGCTCCCTGAACTTGGACTGGGTCACCGCGTAAATAAATGTGTTCGTGCAGCAGCTGAGAGTTCTCAGTAAATACCCGACGTTGGCAAAGATATATTGAGAAGCATTCATATTTTCCAATTCCTGTGAGCTGATAATAGATGAAGTTTACTACATCCGTTAGCCACAGGAGGATGAAGCTGCCGGAGATGGTGAAGAGTAAAACCACAGACATCCTCCTGCTCTCCATCTCCGGGTCACTGCGGTTGTTCCCCTTGCTCTCACTCCTCAGCCCCTTACGGACCCGACTGGCCACTAAAATGTGGCGGACTGTCAGAGCGTTGAGCAGCAGGATTACAGCGAAAGGGAGGAACGGAGTTAAAACCGTGTCGAACCAGTCATATGCCACCCACCCGAGGTCAGTGTAATAATCTGGCATTTTCGGAGGACGTGACAAGTAAAATGGATGAAGGGGTGCCAGTGGATGTAGTTTATCTAGACTTTCCGAAAGCCTTTGATAAGATCCCGCACGGGAGACTGGTGACTAAAATTAGAGCACATAGGTTGTTGACATGGATACAAAATTGGTTGGCAGACCGGAAGCAAAGAGTAGGAGTGAACTGGTCCTTTTCAGACTAGCATGCAGTGGCGAGTGGAGTGCCGGAAGACTCGGTGTTGGGGCCGCAACTGTTTACCATATGATTAGGAAGAGGGAATTAGGAGCAACACTAGCAAGGTTGCAGATGACACAAAGCTGGGTGGCAGTGTGAACTGTGAAGAGGATGTTAGGAGGTTGCAGGGTGACCTGGACAGGTTGAGTGAGTGGGAAAATTCGTGGCAGATCCATAGAAACATAGAAACATTAGAAAATAGGTGCAGGGGAGGCCATTCGGCCCTTCGAGCCAGCACCGCCATTCATTGTGATCATGGCTGATCGTCCCCTATCAATAACCCGTGCCAGCCTTCTCCCCTTCTTCCCATATCCCTTGACTCCACTAGCCCCTAGAGCTCTATCTAACTCTCTCTTAAATCCATCCAGTGATTTCCGGTATAATATAGATAAATGTGAGGTTATCCACTTTGGCGGCAAAAACAAGGGGGCAGATTATTATCTCAATGGGGTTAGGTTAGGTAAGGGGGAAGTTCAGCGAGACCTGGGCGTCCTTATACGACGGTCACTGAAAGTTTGGCTTACAGATACAGCAGGCAAGTGAACAAACCTAATGGAATGTTGGCCTTCATAACAAAAGGATTTCAGTATAGGAGTAAAGAGGTTCATCTGCAGTTGTCTAGGGCTCTGGTGAGACCACATCTGGAGTATTGTGTATAGTTTTGGTCTCCTAATTTGCGGAAAGACATCCTTGTGATTGAGGCAGTGCAGCGTAGGTTCGCGAGATTGATCCCTTGGGATGGCGGGACTGTCATATGCGGAAAGATTGAAAAGACTAGGCGTATTCACTGTAGTTTAGAAGGATGAGGGGCAATCTTTTCGAAACATATACAATTATAAAAGGACTGGACAAGCTAGATGCAGGAAAAAATGTTTTCAATGTTGGGCGAGTCCAGAACCAGGGGCCACAGACTTAGAATAAAGGGCAGGTTAATTAAGACTGAGGTGATAAAAAACCTTTCACCCAGAGAGT
The DNA here is from genome assembly GCA_038087875.1 of Malacoraja senta. Classification (NCBI taxonomy): domain Eukaryota; kingdom Metazoa; phylum Chordata; class Chondrichthyes; order Rajiformes; family Rajidae; genus Malacoraja; species Malacoraja senta. The sequence goes on from JAXLNO010005439.1 coordinate 2,156, forward strand.
TGTGAATTTATGGAATTCTCTGCCACAGAAGGGAGTGGAGGCCAAATCACTGGATGGATTTAAGAGAGAGTTAGATAGAGCTCTAGAGGCTAGTGGGGTTAAGGGATATGGGGAGAAGGCAGGCACGGGTTTTAGATAGGGGACGATCAGCCATGATCACAATGAATGGTGGTGCTGGATCGATGGGCCGAATGGCCTCCTGCACCTAATTTCTATGTTTCTATGTTTGTTTTGAAAATGCAAAAGGTGGTTTGCTTTGAAAATGCAAAAGGTGGTTTGCTTTGAAAATGCAAAATGTGGTTTGCTTTGAAAATGCAAAAGGTGGTTTTCTTTATGCAAAAGTGGTTTGCTTTGAAAATGCAAAGGTGGTTTGCATTAACTCACCACTGTTCTATGTACGAAAATTTAAACTGGTTATCCCCCCACGCTCGAAGATGCTACCACTGGTTCCAGTTCATCTTTAAATGCATCCACCACATCCTGCATTCAAACCATCTCTTATCGACAAAACATATACACAATGGGATAGATTGGGGATTTGGAAAGTAGGAGATATGTATGAACTGGGCAAATTGTTATCATTTCAAGAATTAAAATTAAAATTTAAACTGAATGATAATCAATATTTTAAATATATACAGATATGTGACTTTATGAAGAAATATATACATAGATCTCAAACTATATTTTTAGACCCTTTAGAAGAAGCAATGAATATTAAGGCTGATTCAGAAAAACTAATATCATATTTTTATAATAGTATATTAAATAGAGAATTACCCTCAACATAGGCACTAAGAGAAGATTGGGAACATGAACTAATAATAAAGATCCCGAAAGATAGATGGAAAAAGTATCTGATGAATACACATAATTGTTCCATTAATGCAAGACATAATTTAATTCAATTTAAATTATTACATAGACTATATTATTCAAAAACGAGGTTGAATAAATTTTACCCAAATGTCTCTCCCAGATGCGATAAATGTTTGTTTTAAAATGCCAATATAACACATTCATTTGTAGGATGTACAAAGTTGAATACATTTTGGAGCGATATATTTGATATATTTACAAAGCTCTTCAAGTCAAGGATAGAACCTAATATGGAATGGATTATATTTGGAATAATATTAGAAGATAGTAATTTAAACAAAGACCAAAAAGTATTCTTTAATTATGGGTTAATAATTGGAAAGAAATTGACACTTAAATTTTGGAAAAATACAGCTATACCAACTATTAAAATGTGGATTAGGAATATGACGGACATAGCACACCTAGAAGAAATGAGACTCCGCCTAATAGATCAATATGACCAATTCTTAAGGAGTTGGTCCCCTTTCATCGACTTTTTGGAATCATGAGATGCAGCAGTACCGTAAAGATTACTGATTTCAGGTCAGGTCGTGGATAGATTTACATCTCCAAACAAAGATTTGAAAATTTCTTTTTTAAGGGTCTTTTTCTACTATTTCTACTTTCTATTTTTTCTTTTCTTATATACACACTTCACGTTTTTCTATTTTCTACTATTTATTTTTCCTCTTTCTTTTCTCTATTTTTTTTTTCTTACTTTTTTTTTCTTTTTTTTTTTACCTCCTTTTCAAAAACATAAAACTAGAGGTTGTACATAGAATGCATTACGTTATGACATAGTTGGCACCTAAAATTAGGTACCACTATTGTTTTGTATTGTATTAACTTCTAATAAAATAAACAAAACAAAAAAATAAATGCATCCACCACAATTACCCTTCTTATTTAAAACAAGACCTATTACCATACACACCTTCATATTCACTAAGACATATTCAGCAACCCTTCTTTTTCATTCCAAGAACTAACAAAGAAATTGGGAGACGTGCATTTAAATACAAAGCTCCTTCTGACTGGAACACTCTGCCTAGTACCATAAGAACTATTAGCTCATTTCGTCTATTTAAAAATACACTTTTACCTTTCCTTATAAAACCATGTACCTGTTTCTAGTATTAGAGTCTTCGAGCTCCTTTATCTAGCTTGCTCTGAGTGTGATCATTTGGCATAACTATTGTATATGCATGGCCATTACACTTATGTATTATTGTATTGCATAATGTAACAAGGTCTTATATTGTATTATGTCACAATATCATGAAATAATATATTATGTAATAATGTTGATAGTAAGTATTAACGTATGATGTATGATAGGTGGTATATGGTATTATGCACTAACATTATGCTGTAACTCATAACTTTTGTTATTATTGGATTTGTAAAGTTAATTAACAATAGTAAGATTAAACGAGAACTTACCAAGTTTGAAGTTTGATCTTTATTTTATGAGGAGTAACGTTGAGGGATTACGTGAAGAAGCCCCGTCCAGCCGCACACGCGTCAATCTTTCAAAGCAGCGGAGTGACAATCACAGTCGATAATTACTGAAGTATGATAGTAAGATGCATAAAGACTTAGAACTACCAGCTTGATCCTTTTATGAGGGTGGGAGCGGAGGGCACGTAATCCCTCAACGTTACTCCTCATAAAATAAAGATCAAACTTCAAACTTGGTAAGTTCTCGTTTAATCTTACTATTTTACTTCGGAGTCACGTGAGTGACTACGTGAAGATTTCAAAGCTCTGTGATTTCACACCGTGGATTCAAATCCAGGTGTTCACTGCATCGATTGACTCTTTTGAGTAAGCACAATCAACAATGCATAACCACAACATTTGAATGTAATCAGTTAATGGTTTTATTTATTTTAATAAAAATAACAAAAATTAGGCCCATTTATAATGGGGGATTTAATAATGTATCCAGCACGGCATCACCAAACCCTCTGAGGTCTTTAATCTCCTTGTGGTAATACTTGTGAAACATCTGTTCACTTGCCCATCCTGCGGCCGCGAGAATAAGGTCTATTGGCACGCTGAATCCCTGGCCGCTGATGTTGATGCCGCCCTCGTGGAATGAGATTTAAATTTATCAGTATCAATACCTGAATATCTCAACACCTGTTTCAACCATCGTGAAATTGTTTGTGTTGATACTTTCTTATGAGCCTTTTTATGACTCTTAAAACTTTTGTTGTTTCTATGTAACATTTCACATATGTTACTACACACAGTCGTGAATCTGTAGGTAATGCTAAAAATTCCAACTTGCATCCGGTGGACCCAGGTCTACTTTGCTTCAGTAAATCATAGACATAGAATGTCACGGCATTTTGCCCTACTTTCATTCTATCAATTCTGAGTTTCTGTAATGTTTGAACTCTCTGCGCTGAAACTAATGCCATGAGCATAACCAATTTCATGGTAATTTTGGATAATGACAGGGTTTCAACTGGATTCCAACTCCTTAGGAACATCAGCACATCTTTTACATTCCAAATTTCTGTATACCTGCGTCTGGGAGGATTAGAGATGAAAATTGCTATCATAAACCTACAGACCCAAGGATGTTCTCCAATTGGAGTTTGTTCTGATTCACTGCTTAAATATGCAGAGAGTGCACTTCGTGCAGTATTAATTGCACTATAACTTAATTTCAATTCATAGTGTAGAGTTGAAAGAAACTCTATTACATCTGAAATTTTTACTGTGTTATATGCAATATTCTTTCCTGAACAAAACACCTCCCATTTATTTATATAGGAAATGTACTGCTTCTGGGTACTATTCCTCCAGGCTGCTGTCATAACATCCACCGTACGGTCTGATAATCCTTTTTCAAGATATGCCTTCTTAGAATCTGCAAATCAACAAACCAATACGATTAAGTAAAGGATGTGATTCATTAGTCACAGGGTGTACAAGCAGTTTAATCTGCTTTGGAATATCCATAAGGTTTTTTTTGATCATTTTTAACACCAGTGGGTACCATACCTGTGTAGGCCAATCTGGTACTACCAAAATCTCTGAGGCTTGAATCTTGTTTAATTTTCTGTATGCATTTGTGGATTAAACAAAATGGTGGAAAAGCATACAGAAACATACCACCCCAATGTAGCGAGAAAGCATCCACCACTACTGCTCCAGGACCAGGTTCCCATGACACATACTTAGTCAACTGGTGGTTCAATCTTGATGCAACCAGTTCAATTTCTGGCATTCCAAATTGTGTGATAATTTGTGTGAATATTTTCCGATTTAACATCCATTCTGTATTATCATTAAATTTACGTGATCTTTTGTCTGCAATTGTATTCATTCTTACCTGGTAAATATATTGCTGACAGCCAAATTTTTCTGGCAATACCCCAGGTCCAAATTTCATTTGCCAATTTATCACATGATTCTGATTTTATACCACCCATGTGATTTATGTATGCTACAGCTGTAGTATTGTCAACCTGTACCTGAACATGCACATTTCCCATATCAGTGCAATAAGCTCTAAGGTCGTAAAATGCGCCTAATAGCTCTAGATAATTGATTCACAGATTTTCCAGCAAAGGTACTTCATTCACATTCCACCTACCTCCACAGCTGGAAATCATGTTAGTAGCGCCCCAACTCAGCACACTTACATCAGTCTGTAGAGTGACGGAAGGTGTTTCTACCAGAACTTTTCTGGAAGCATTAGAAACATTGTTAATCCACCATTCTATTTCTGTAATGGATTGAATTGTTAATTTCATGGGCCTATCAAAATGCCCTCTATTCATTTTTAACGCTTGTACCTTAGCTCTCTGTAAACATTGATAATGCAATGGTCCAAACGTGACCGCTGGAAACCCTGCAATTAATTTGCCTAGCAAACTTGCCACTTCTCTAATTGAAGGTGTGTCCTCGTTAATGGGTTTTATGCAACCTTCAATTAACTGCAGCTTTTTATCTTTTGGCAAAGTGATTACCATGTGTTCGGAGTTAATTGTGAACCCTAGGTAATCAATCTTTTTGCTTGGTAACAATTTAGATTTTTGTAGGTGAATAATGAAACCTAATTTCTCAAAATGTATTTGACTCTGGATACTGACAATTTTGCAGCAGCCAAAGTGTCCCCTACAATGAGGATATCATCTAAATAAGCCATTAATACATGGCCCTCAGCTCATAACAGAGCTAACATTTAGTTGGAGCAATTTAGTGAATAATCTTGGTGCTGAAATCAGACCATTGGGCAATGCTTTAAATTGCCATAACTGACATCCATCTAAATTTCAAATATCTTTGATCATTACCATGCATTGCCACAGAATAATATGCATTTTGCAGATCTATGCTTGCCTTATAGCAATTCTTTGTGACTAGCTAAATGGCATTAGTAAATGTTTCCATTTTGAAATGTTTCTATTGTACATAAAGGTTAAGATTTGTCAGATCGGAAATGATTCTATGTCCACCATCCCTTTTCTAGGAGAATATTCCTAGGAGAATATTTGACACAAACTGATGGTGTTGTTCTCCTGACATTTATATCATCCTTTTCTGCATAAAGTTTTTCAATTCTCCTTTGATCAACCCATTCTCTTCCTTTGAGAAAATCCGTGACCAGTTTGAATGATGCTGAATTGGAGGATCCAAACGTGGAGAGAACTCAATTTTGAATCCTACAATGCTACATAGAATAAATGAATCATTTGTTATTGATTGCCATTCTTTTAGGAAGAATCGTAACCTTCCCCCTATTTGTGAGTGTGACACATTTGTTGTGTTTCTTACCAGACCAAGCCCCCTAACCTCGGGGTTTGCCACTGGCAGTTGTTGTCCCCTTTTAGTAGGCACATTGTAACCTCCACGTATCCTCGGTGCAGCACGTCAACGTGTATACGAGAATGATAGGATTGTTCCTTCTCCAGCACCACATTTCGCCTTCTCACCGCTCTGCTCAGCATAGGTGATCCTTTAGTTTCTTTGCTAGCTTTTCTCCAAAACAGATTTAGGCATTTGTATATTGCATGGTTTGCAGAGCCTGCATACTTAGGATGAATATTTGGTCTTATTGCATTTTTATGAATACAATTTATTTCAAAGTGCGCACTACACATGAGTGCCACATTTTGTTGTGAATACGATATATAACCATCATCCAAACCACTGCCCCCAGAAATTTTAGCACTTGTGTAATTTCAATTCTTGTGAGCGTAAACCACTGCTCAAATTACCCATATCAAGTTTATTCACTGCTGTAACTGCTACAATTTCCCAGGTCTCATATTTTTTGATAGTCTCATCCATGGTTAATTCCTGGGCTGATGGGAGAGTAGATAATTTATAGTCATAGCTATTTCCTCTCTCAAAGGTTCCCCTGTTACTCTGGGAACAGCAAAGTTTTGTGCCAGCCTTGGAACATTTTTGGCTCTGATAATGGGCTCTGGTCCTCATTTAAATCATCATCTAAATCTAGATATTCATTTTTATGTTGGGTAATTTCTGGCTCCCCTGTTTCAGGTAAGTCTCTGCCAGATTCCCCCTGCGCGGTCTCTCTTGTAGGCCCACGGACAGGCAGCCCTGCTTCAGGTGCTGCTGGCGCTGGCTCAATTCTAGGCCAACGCTTCATTATTTTTACTCTTTATATTTGTCGGTGCTGGCACATTTATCATTGCACGTTTGTGCTGCCTTTTGTTCAGGCATTTCTAGTACTGGCTCTCCAATAGGCCAACACATAACTTGCCTTTTTTCTGGCATTTTTGGGCACTGGCTCTCCTGTAGGCCAACCTCTTTAATGTTTCTGCACAGGCACCGATGGCTCTCCTGTAGGCCACCCTTGTGCCTGTTCCAAGGCACCTCCTGTGCTATGCTTCATTGGCCAACACCGACTTAAATCCTCCTGTGGGGGTTCTTTACAAATCATTTGCCCCATAAGGAGTTAAAAAGTTTTTGACCCTTGCAGTGTAATACTCTTTCCTGCCTGAGGAGGGCACACTTCCGGGTCTGACTCATCCGAGTCTACAGGTCGGGCCGATATTTTTTTTCTCAGCCTTGCTCCCGCCCGGTGCGGTTTAACGCACATTCGACCACAACGGGAGCTAATGGCTTCGCTGCCACTGACTCCCCTGACTGACGCCCGCTACCCTTAGGGCCTGAGGTTTTACTACGGTGCGTCCCTGGCCGCCTCTCCTTCCCATTTCTGCATAATAAACTTGTGTGGAGTTCCACCAACAAGTCTAAACGGGAAGGAAACGCTCCTGTAAGTGAAAAGTAACCCACTTACCTTCCGACTTTTGTTTTACTTTTGTTTTACTCACCGGCTGGAGGAGCTCCTGCTCCTCCACACACGGTCATGAACGATATGCGTCTGATCGATAATGACGCGTGTGCGGCTGGACGGGGCTTCTTCACGTAGTCACTCACGTGACTCCGAAGTAAAATTGTTATAAACTATAACAAGTGGGGATGGAGGGTTTTTGGGATTAGTGTGTGGGTAGGTGGGTCAATGAGAGCCTCTATGTATGTTATGTCTTGTGCTGTATGTTCTATGTTGGACCCCCTCGAAAACGAGATGACTGTCCATCTCAAGGGGTTATCCATGAATAAACTTGTTTCAAACTTGTTGTTTCAAACAGCGGTTTGCTTTGAAAATACAAAAGGCGGTTTGCTTTGAAAATCAAAAGGTGGTTTGCTTTGAAAATGCAAAAGGTTTGCTTTGAAAATGCAAATTGTTTGCCTTTGAAAATGCAAATTGTTTGCCTTTGAAAATGCAAAAAGTTGTTTGCTTTGAAAATGCAAAAGGTGGTTTGCTTTGAAAATGCAAAAGGTAGTTTGCTTTGAAAATGCGAAAGGTGGTTTGCCTTGAACATGCAAAAGATTCAAGGTTCAAGATACAAGAGTGTTTATTGTCACGTGTCCCAGATAGGACAATGAAATTCTTGCTTTGCTTCAGCACAACAGAATATAGAAGGCATGAATACAGAACAGATCAGTGTGTCCATATACCATTGTATAAATATATACACACATGAATAAATAAAACGGATCAAGTGCAAATAAACAGATAATGGGCTATTAATGTTCATAGTTTTGTTTGTTGAGTTCAATAGCTTGATGGCTGTGGGGAAGAAGCTGTTTCTGAAACTGGACGTTGCCGTCTTGAGGCTCCTGTACCTTCTACCTGAAGGTAGCGGGGAGATGAATGTGTGGCCAGGATCGTGTGGGTCCTTGATGATGCTGCCAGCCTTTTTGAGGCAACGACTGCGATAGATCCCCTCGATGGTAGGGAGGTCAGAGCCGATGATGGACAGGGTAGCGTTTATAACTTTTTGTAGTCTTTTCCTCTCCAGGGCGCACAAATTGCCGAACGAAGCCACGATGCAACTCTTGTAGCATGCTCTCTAATGTGCACCTGTAGAAGTTAGAGAGAGTCCTCCTTGACATACCGACTCTCCGTAATCTTCTCAGGAAGTAGAGGCGCTGATGTGCTTTATTTATCAGTGTTCTGGGACCAGGAGAGATCTTCAGAGATGTGCACGCTCAGGAATTTGAAGCTCTTGACCCTTTCCACCATCGACCCGTTGATATAAACAGGACTGTGTGTCCCCATCCTACCTCTTCCAAAGTCCACAATCAGTTCCTTGGTTTTGCTGGCGTTGAGGGCCAGATAATTGTGCTGGCACCATATGGACAGTTGCTCGATCTCTCTTCTATACTCTGACTCGTCCCTATCAGTGATACGTTCCACAACAGTGGTGTCGTCAGCGAACTTGATGATGGAGTTCTCACTGTGACCAGCTACGCAGTCATTAATATAGAGTGAGTACAGCAGGGGTCTGAGCACGCATCCTTGAGGTGCTCCCGTGCTAATTGTTATCGAGGCTGACACCTTCCCACCAATTCGAACAGTCTGTGTTCTGTGAATGAGGAAGTCGAGGATCCAATTGCAGAGAGATGCGCAGAGACCCAGTTCTGCGAGTTTGGTAACCAGCTTGGAGAGGATGATTCTATTAAACGCCGAGCTGTAATCAATGAATAACAGCCTGACATATGAGTTTTTCTTGTCCAAGTGATCCAGTGTGGAGTGGAGAGCCAGCGAGATCGCATCCACCGTTGATCTGTTGTAGTGGTAAGCGAACAGTGGGTCCGAGTTTTTGTCGAGGTAGGAGTTGATTTTCGCCATGATCAACCTCTCAAAGCACTTCATCACTACAGGCGTTAGTGCCACTGGTCGATAGTCATTGAGGCACGTCACGTTACTCTTCTTGGGCAATGGTATAATTTATGCCCTTTTGAAGCAGGTGGGAACCTCAGACCTCAGAAGTGAGAGGTTGAAAATGTCCGTAAAAACTCCAGCCAGTTGGTCCGCACAGGTTTTTAGAACACGACTAGGTATACCAGCAGGTGCAGGCGCTTTTCGAGGGTTCACCCCTCTGAAGGGTTTTTCTGACGCCGGCCTCTGTGAGTCTGACTGCAATACCATCACAGCGAATGGGGGCATGAGAAGGCACATCAGTGTTATCCCTATCAAAGCGTGCGTAAAACGCATTGCCCTCGTCAGGGAGTGATAATACGCAAACATTCGAGCTGCCTCCTGATTTTGCCTTGTAGGAGGTGATTGCATTCAGGCCCCGCCACAGCTGCCAAACATCTGTCTCATCCTCCAGTTGGAGCAGAAGTCCCTTATGGCCTTTTTGATGGCCTTACCAAGGTCGTATCTGGACTTCTTGTAGACCACTGTATCATCAGACATGAATGCCCGGTGTCTGGTCTTCAGGAAAGTGGATCTCAAAGTTATTCCAACCATCAAAAAGGTGGTTTGGTATGCAAATGCAAAAGGTTTGGTTTGAAAATGCAAAAGATTTGGTTTGAAAATGCAAAAGGTTTGCTTTGAAAATGCAAAAAGTTTGCCTTGAAAATGCAAAAGGAGCATTGGTTTGAAAATGCAAAAGGAGGTTTGGTTTGAAAATGCAAAAGGATGTTTGGTTTGAAAATGCAAAAGGTGGTTTGGTTTGAAAATGCAAATGGTGGTTTGGTTTGAAAATGCAAAAGAGGTTTTGGTTTGAAAATGCATAAGGTTTGCTTTGAAAATGCAAAATGTGGTTTGCTTTGAAAATGCAAAAGGTAGTTTGCTTTGAAAATGCAAAATGTTTGCTTTGAAAATGCAAAGGTTTGCTTTGAAAATTCAAAAGGTTTGATTTGAAAATGCAAAAGGAGGTTTGGTTTGAAAATACAAATGGAGGTTTGGTTTGAAAATGTAAAAGTAGTTTTGGTTTGAAAATGCAAAAGGTTTGCTCTGAAAATGCAAAAGGTTTGCTTTGAAAATGCAAAAGATTTGCTTTGAAAATGCAAAAGGTGGTTTGCTTTGAAAATGCAAAAGGTGGTTTGGTTTGAAAATGTAAATGGTGGTTTCGTTTGGAAATGCAAAAGATGGTTTGGTTTGAAAATGGAAAAGGTTTGCTTTGTAAATGCAAAAGGTTTTCTTTGAAAATCCAAAAGTTAGTTTGCTTTGAAAATGCAAAAGGTGGTTTGGTTTGAAAATGCAAAAGGTGGTTTGGTTTGAAAATGCAAATGGTGGTTTGCTTTGAAAATGCAAATGGTGGTTTGCTTTGAAAATGCAAACGGTGGTTTGGTTTGAAAATGCAAAAGGTTTGGTTTGGAAATACAAAAGGTTTGCTTTGAAAATGCAAAAGGTTTGCTTTGAAAATGGAAATGGTGGTTTGCTTTGAAAATGGAAAAGGTGGTTTAGTTTAAAATGCAAATGGTAGTTTGGTTTGGAAGTGCAAAAGATGGTTTGGTTTGAAAAAGGAAAAGGTTTGCTTTGAAAATGCAAAAGGTTTGCTTTGAAAATGCAAAAGTTAGTTTGCTTTGAAAACGCAAAAGGTGGTTTGGTTTTAAAATGCAAAAGGTGGTATGTTTTTTTTTAAATTCTTTATTTCGAACAGAATAAAAGAATTAAAAGCAAGTGTGAAACAGCATACAAAAAACAAAACAAGAATATTAATAAAGTGTCATAAACAATATCTATAAATAAATGAAATCGTATGTCCGAAAAGGAGCAGGAAGAAGCCAAAGCGTATTAATTCCCACCCCTTATTCAACTGCTTATAATTATCTTATACAAACTTAGCAGCTATATGTACACCATATGTACACCAGCAGCTATATGTACACCAAATTATTTACATTTATACACTAATCAAATATTTACAAAGCCATACAAAAAAGAGAAAAAAAGAAAAAATAAAAGAAAAACCCTCATATACTATACAGTATCTCTTAGTCATATATACAACCCATCACCCTATAATCACCTTTCCCAATACAATCAGTAGAACAAATATCCCACTCACAATCACCTATCCTCATCCCAATATCCTTTAAAAAAGTGTTTTTGTACATCTTTTTAAACTGAATTATGTTTATGATAAGTTTTATCTCCTGTTCAAGACCATTCCAAAAAGTCACCCCACAGATTGCTATGCACATACTTTTAAGAGTTGTTCTGACATTGAGTTTTTTAAAATTAAGTTCCATTCTCAAATTATACCCACCCTGTCTTTCCATAAACAGTTTTTGTATATTTCTTGGAAGTAAATTATTTATTGCTTTGTACATGATTTGCGCATTCTTAAATTTAACCAGGTCGGTGAACTTCAGTGTATGTGACTTTAAGAATAATAAATTGGTATGTTCAAGATATCCAACGTTATTGATAATTCTTATTGCTATTTTTTGTAATGTGCATAACGGCTGTAGGTTGGTTTTGCAGGTGTTACCCCATATCTCCACACAGTAACTCATATATGGCAATATGAGTGTATTATACAGAGTATGTAATGATTTGTGGTCCAGAATTTGTCTTGATTTTCCCAATATTGCTATAGATTCTGCCAGTTTTGCTTTGACGTGGTTTATATGTGGTTTCCAGCAGATTTTGTGGTCTAATATCACACCAAGAAATTGATATTAATATACTCTTTCTACACTTATGTTATCTATTTTCAATTGTACTTGAGGATTGAAAATGCAAATGGTGGTTTGGTTTGAAAATGCAAATGGTGGTTTGCTTTGAAAATGCAAAAGATTTGCTTTGAAAATGCAAATGGTTTGCTATGAAAATGCAAAAGGTTTGCTTTGAAAATGCAAATAGAAACATAGAAACATAGAAAATAGGCGCAGGAGTAGGCCATTCGGCCCTTCGAGCCTGCACCGCCATTTGATATGATCATGGCAGATCATCCAACTCAGTATCCCATCCCTTCCTTCTCTCCATACCCCCTGATCCCTTTAGCCACAAGGGCCACATCTAACTCCCTCTTAAATATAGCCAATGAACTGGCCTCAACTACCTTCTGTGGCAGAGAATTCCACAGAAATGGTGGTTTGTTTTGAAAATGCAAATGGTGGTTTGGTTTGGAAATGGAAAGATGGTTTGGTTTGAAAATGGAAAAGGTTTGTTTTGAAAATGCAAACGGTTTGCTTTGAAAATGCAAAAGGTTTGCTTTGAAAATGCAAAAGTTAGTTTCGTTTCAAAATGCAAAATGTGCTTTGGTTTGAAAATGCAAAATGTGGTTTTGTTTCAAAATGCAAATCGTGGTTTGGTTTGAAAATGCAAATGGTGCTTTGGTTTGAAATGCAAATGGCGGTTTGGTTTGAAAATACAAAGGGTGGTTTGAAAATGCAGATTATTAGGTTTGAAAATGGAAATGTTGGTTTGGTTTGTAAATGCAAATTGTGATTAGGTATGAAAATGCAAAAGATTAGCTTTGAAAAATGCAAAAGGTTTGCTTTGAAAATGCATAAGGTTTGCTTTGAAAATGCAAATGAAGGTTTGCTTGAAAATGCAAATGGTGGCTTGGTTTGAACATGCAAATTGTGGTTTGGATTGAAAATGCAAATGGTGGTTTGGTTTGAAAATGCAAATGGTGGTTTGGTTTGAAAATGCAAATGGTGGTTTGGTTTGAAAATGCAACTGGTGGTTTGCTTTGAAAATGGAAATGGTGGTTTGCTTTGAAAATGCAAATGGTTTGCTTCGAAAATGCAAAAGGTTTGCTTTGAAAATGCAAATTGTGGTTTGTTTTGAAAATGGAAATGGTGGTTTGGTTTGGAAATGGAAAGATGGTTTGGTTTGAAAATGGAAAAGATTTGCTTTGAAAATGCAAAAGGTTTGTTTGAAAATGCAAAAGTTAGTTTGGTTTCAAAATGCAAAAGGTGCTTTGGTTTGAAAATGCAAAATGTGGTTTGGTTTCAAAATGCAAATCATGGTTTGGTTTTAAAATGCAAACGGTGGTTTGGTTTGAAAATGCAAAAGGTTTGGCTTGTAAATGCAAAAGGTTTGGTTTGAAAATGCAAAAGGTGGTTTGCTTTGAAAATGCAAAAGGTGGTTTGGTTTGAAAATGTAAATGGTGGTTTCGTTTGGAAATGCAAAAGATGGTTTGGTTTGAAAATGGAAAAGGTTTGCTTTGTAAATGAAAAAGGTTTTCTTTGAAAATCCAAAAGTTAGTTTGCTTTGAAAATGCAAAAGGTGGTTTGGTTTGAAAATGCAAAAGGTGGTTTGGTTTGAAAATGCAAATGGTGGTTTGCTTTGAAAATGCAAATGGTGGTTTGCTTTGAAAATGCAAACGGTGGTTTGGTTTGAAAATGCAAAAGGTTTGGTTTGGAAATACAAAAGGTTTGCTTTGAAAATGCAAAAGGTTTGCTTTGAAAATGGAAATGGTGGTTTGCTTTGAAAATGGAAAAGGTGGTTTAGTTTAAAATGCAAATGGTAGTTTGGTTTGGAAGTGCAAAAGATGGTTTGGTTTGAAAAAGGAAAAGGTTTGCTTTGAAAATGCAAAAGGTTTGCTTTGAAAATGCAAAAGTTAGTTTGATTTGAAAACGCAAAAGGTGGTTTGGTTTTAAAATGCAAAAGGTGGTATGTTTTTTTTTAAATTCTTTATTTCGAACAGAATAAAAGAATTAAAAGCAAGTGTGAAACAGCATACAAAAAACAAAACAAGAATATTAATAAAGTGTCATAAACAATATCTATAAATAAATGAAATTGTATGTCCGAAAAGGAGCAGGAAGAAGCCAAAGCGTATTAATTCCCACCCCTTATTCAACTGCTTATAATTATCTTATACAAACTTAGCAGCTATATGTACACCATATGTACACCAGCAGCTATATGTACACCAAATTATTTACATTTATACACTAATCAAATATTTACAAAGCCATACAAAAAAGAGAAAAAAAGAAAAAATAAAAGAAAAACCCTCATATACTATACAGTATCTCTTAGTCATATATACAACCCATCACCCTATAATCACCTTTCCCAATACAATCAGTAGAACAAATATCCCACTCACAATCACCTATCCTCATCCCAATATCCTTTAAAAAAGTGTTTTTGTACATCTTTTTAAACTGAATTATGTTTATGATAAGTTTTATCTCCTGTTCAAGACCATTCCAAAAAGTCACCCCACAGATTGCTATGCACATACTTTTAAGAGTTGTTCTGACATTGAGTTTTTTTAAATTAAGTTCCATTCTCAAATTATACCCACCCTGTCTTTCCATAAACAGTTTTTGTATATTTCTTGGAAGTAAATTATTTATTGCTTTGTACATGATTTGCGCATTCTTAAATTTAACCAGGTCGGTGAACTTCAGTGTATGTGACTTTAAGAATAATAAATTGGTATGTTCAAGATATCCAACGTTATTGATAATTCTTATTGCTATTTTTTGTAATGTGCATAACGGCTGTAGGTTGGTTTTGCAGGTGTTACCCCATATCTCCACACAGTAACTCATATATGGCAATATGAGTGTATTATACAGAGTATGTAATGATTTGTGGTCCAGAATTTGTCTTGATTTTCCCAATATTGCTATAGATTCTGCCAGTTTTGCTTTGACGTGGTTTATATGTGGTTTCCAGCAGATTTTGTGGTCTAATATCACACCAAGAAATTGATATTAATATACTCTTTCTACACTTATGTTATCTATTTTCAATTGTACTTGAGGATTGAAAATGCAAATGGTGGTTTGGTTTGAAAATGCAAATGGTGGTTTGCTTTGAAAATGCAAAAGATTTGCTTTGAAAATGCAAATGGTTTGCTTTGAAAATGCAAAAGGTTTGCTTTGAAAATGCAAATAGAAACATAGAAACATAGAAAATAGGCGCAGGAGTAGGCCATTCGGCCCTTCGAGCCTGCACCGCCATTTGATATGATCATGGCAGATCATCCAACTCAGTATCCCATCCCTTCCTTCTCTCCATACCCCCTGATCCCTTTAGCCACAAGGGCCACATCTAACTCCCTCTTAAATATAGCCAATGAACTGGCCTCAACTACCTTCTGTGGCAGAGAATTCCACAGAAATGGTGGTTTGTTTTGAAAATGCAAATGGTGGTTTGGTTTGGAAATGGAAAGATGGTTTGGTTTGGAAATGGAAAGATGGTTTGGTTTGAAAATGGAAAAGGTTTGTTTTGAAAATGCAAACGGTTTGCTTTGAAAATGCAAAAGGTTTGCTTTGAAAATGCAAAAGTTAGTTTCGTTTCAAAATGCAAAATGTGCTTTGGTTTGAAAATGCAAAATGTGGTTTGGTTTCAAAATGCAAATCGTGGTTTGGTTTGAAAATGCAAATGGTGCTTTGGTTTGAAATGCAAATGGCGGTTTGGTTTGAAAATACAAAGGGTGGTTTGAAAATGCAGATTATTAGGTTTGAAAATGGAAATGTTGGTTTGGTTTGTAAATGCAAATTGTGATTAGGTATGAAAATGCAAAAGATTAGCTTTGAAAAATGCAAAAGGTTTGCTTTGAAAATGCATAAGGTTTGCTTTGAAAATGCAAATGAAGGTTTGCTTGAAAATGCAAATGGTGGCTTGGTTTGAACATGCAAATTGTGGTTTGGATTGAAAATGCAAATGGTGGTTTGGTTTGAAAATGCAAATGGTGGTTTGGTTTGAAAATCCAAATGGTGGTTTGGTTTGAAAATGCAACTGGTGGTTTGCTTTGAAAATGGAAATGGTGGTTTGCTTTGAAAATGCAAATGGTTTGCTTCGAAAATGCAAAAGGTTTGCTTTGAAAATGCAAATTGTGGTTTGTTTTGAAAATGCAAATGGTGGTTTGGTTTGGAAATGGAAAGATGGTTTGGTTTGAAAATGGAAAAGATTTGCTTTGAAAATGCAAAAGGTTTGTTTGAAAATGCAAAAGTTAGTTTGGTTTCAAAATGCAAAAGGTGCTTTGGTTTGAAAATGCAAAATGTGGTTTGGTTTCAAAATGCAAATCATGGTTTGGTTTTAAAATGCAAACGGTGGTTTGGTTTGAAAATGCAAAAGGTTTGGCTTGTAAATGCAAAAGGTTTGGTTTGAAAATGCAAAAGGCTTGCTTTGAAAATGCAAAAGGTTTGGTTTGAAAATGCAAAAGGTTTGCTTTGAAAATGCAAATGGTGGTTTACTTTGAAAATGCAAATGCTGGTTTGTTATGAAAATGCAAATGGTGGTTTGGTTTGAAAATGCAAATGGTGGTTTGGTTTAAAAATGCAAATGGTGGTTTGAAAATGCAAATTATTTGGTTTGAAAATGGAAATGTGGGTTTTGTTTTCAATGCAAATTGTGATTTGGTTTGAAAATCCAAAAGGTTTGCTTTGAAAATGCAAAAGGTTTGATTTGAAAATGCATAAGGTTTGCTTTGAAAATGCGAATGAAGGTTTACTTTGAAAATGCAAATTGTGGTTTGCTTTGAAAATGCAAAAGGCGGTTTGCTTTGAAAATGCAAACGGTGGTTTGCTTTGAGAATGCATAAACAATTTTGCTTTGAAAATGAAAAAAGGTAGTTTGCTTCGAAAATGCAAAAGGTGGTTTGCTATGAAAATTCAAAAGGTGGTTTGCTTTGAAAATGCAATAGGTGGTTTGCTTTGAAAATGCAAAAGGTGGTTTACTTTGAAAATGCAAAAGGCGGTTTGCTTTGAAAATGCAAACGGTGGTTTGCTTTGAGAATGCATAAACAATTTTGCTTTGAAAATGAAAAAAAGGTAGTTTGCTTCGAAAATGCAAAAGGTGGTTTGCTATGAAAATTCAAAAGGTGGTTTGCTTTGAAAATGCAATAGGTGGTTTGCTTTGAAAATGCAACAGGTGGTTTCCTTTGAAAATGCAAAAGGTTTACTTCGAAAATGCAAACCTCGCACCCCTCGGTAACTCGGGATCGCCCACGCGGAGCGTGGACAGCGCCCGCGGGCGCCTCCGTCCCGACCCGCGCCCGGGGTGTCCCCGACCTACTTGCAGGAGCCGCCCTCGACGATTCTATTCCTCGCTCCAGTTCTTGTGGGGGGGGGGTCCTATGGCGTCAGCCTATACAGAGATGGTCGAACCCTCGTCAGGAGGTACGAGGGCTGGCACGTGCTTTGAGAATGCAAAAACTGTTTTGTTTTAAAAATGCAAAAGGTGGCTTGCTTTGAAAATACAAAATGTGGTTTGCTTTGAAAATGGAAAAAGTGGTTTGCTTTGAAAATGCAAAAGGTGATTTGGTTTGAAAATGCAAAAGGTGGTTTGAAAATGGAAATGGTGGTTTGCTTTGAAAATGCAACAGGTTATTTGCTTTGAAAATGCAAAAGGTGGTTTGTTTTCTTTTTTTTTTAATTTATTTTTTAATTTTTTTAATTTTTTTTTTTAATTTTTATTTATTAGAAGTACATTACATTACAACCACATACATTAATACTCGTCATTTGTATCTTCTTACAATTAATGTACTCCCTTTATTTTTTTTATTTTTTTTTACACTAGAAAAGGAAAAGATTGAAAGAGAGAAGAAAGTGAAGGAAAAAGTGAAAGTGTAGAAAAGTGTAGAAAATGTAACAACAAAAAAGGACGAAGACCCTACGGAAAATGCAAAAAGCGGTTTGCTTTGAGAATGCAAAAACTGTTTTGCTTTGAAAATGCTAAAGGTGGTTTGCTATGAAAATGCAAAAGGTGGTTTGCTTTGAAAATGCAAAAGGTGGTTTACTTTGAAAATACAAAACTCGCACCCTCGGTACCTCGGGATCGCCCACGCAGAGCGTCGACTGCGTCCGCGGGCCCCTCCGTCCCGACCCACGCCCGGGGTGTCCCCAACCCACATGCAGGAGCCGCCCTCGACCATTCTATTCCTCCCTCCGGTTCTGGGGGGTGGGTCCTGTGGCATCAGCCGATACACAGACCACTGATGGTCGTCAGTAGGTACGAGGGCTGGCACGTGACGTCATGGGCTACTTAAGGTTATCTCACCTCGAGACCTTAGCAGTCAACAGGTAGCTGAGTTCGAGAGAACAACCTCTCACAGCTGCAGCAGCAATGATAATATAGTTAGCGGACCAACCTAGCGTGTAACACCTCATTAAACTATCGTTTGAACCTGCCTGACGTCTGGCCTTATTCACCACGTTTGGTGCCGCTACATCCTGAAATTTCGTTGCATTTCGCATCCTGAATTTTTGTCATTTTCGTGGGCGGAATTTTCGTCGCTCTTTGCGTGCAAAAGTTTTGTCGTTTTTTGCGTCCTGAGGTTCGTCGCTTTTCGCATGCTGAATTTTCATCGCTTTTCGCAGGCTGAATTTTCATCGCTTTTCGCAGGCTGAAATTTCATTGCTTTTCACGTCATGAATTTACGTCGCTTTTCGTGTGCTGAATTTTCCTCGCGTTTCGTGTGCTGAATTTTAGTTGCTTTTCGCATCCTGAAGGTTCGTCACTTTTAGCATGCTGAATTTTCGTCGCTTTTGGCATGCTGAATTTTCGTCGTTTGCTGACATTTCGTCGCATTTCACGTCTTTAAATTTCGTCTCTTTATGCATCCTGAAATTTCGTCGCTTTTCATGTCCTGAACTTACATTGATTTTCGCGTGCTGAATTTTCATCGTTTTCCGCGTGCTACATTTCCATTACTTTTTGCGTTGTGAACTTTGTCGCTTTTCGCATGCTGAATTTTTGTCACTTTTTGCGTGCTGAATATTTGTCGCTTTTCATGTGCTGAAATTTAGTCGCTTTTTGCATCCTGAAATATCGTTGCTTTTTGCGACTTGAAATGTTGTCGCATTTCATGTCCTGAAATTTCGGTGCATTTCGCCTCCTGAATTTGTGTCATTTTCGTGTGCGGAATTTTCGTCACTCTTCACCTGCTCAATTTTCGTCCCTTTTTGCGTCCTGAAGATTCGTCACTTTTCGCCTGCTGAATTTTCATCGCTTTTCGCAGGCTGAATTTTTGTCACTTTTCGCAGGCTGAAATTTAGTTGCTTTTCACGTCCTGAAATTGCGGCGCTTTATACCTCCTGCATTTTCGTCGCTTTTCGAGTCATGAATTTACGTCTCTTTTTGTGTGCTGAATTTTTGTCGCATTTCACGTGCTGAATTTTAGTCGCTTTTCGCGTCCTGAAGGTTCGTCACTTTTCGTGTGCTGAATTTTCGTCACTTTTCACATGCTGAATTTTCGTCGCTTTTCGCAGGCTGAATTTTCATCGCTTTTCGCAGGCTGAAATTTCATTGCTTTTCACGTCATGAATTTACGTCGCTTTTCATGTGCTGAATTTTCCTCGCGTTTCGTGTGCTGAATTTTAGTTGCTTTTCGCATCCTGAAGGTTCTTCACTTTTAGCATGCTGAATTTTCGTCGCTTTTCGCATGCTGAATTTTCGTCATTTGCTGACATTTCGTCGCATTTCACGTCTTTAAATTTCGTCTCTTTATGCATCCTGAAATTTCGTCGCTTTTCATGTCCTGAACTTACATTGCTTTTCGCGTGCTGAATTTTCATCGTTTTCCGCGTGCTACATTTTCATTACTTTTCGCGTTGTGAAGGTTTGTCGCTTTTCACATGCTGAATTTTTGTCACTTTTTGCGTGCTGAATATTTGTCGCTTTTCATGTGCTGAAATTTAGTCGCTTTTTGCATCCTGAAATATCGTTGCTTTTTGCGACCTGAAATGTTGTCGCATTTCATGTCCTGAAATTTCGTTGCATTTCGCCTCCTGAATTTTTGTCATTTTCGTGTGCGGAATTTTCGTCACTCTTCAACTGCTCAATTTTCGTCCCATTTTGCGTCCTGAAGGTTCGTCACTTTTCGCCTGCTGAATTTTCATCGCTTTTTGCCGGCTGAATTTTTGTCACTTTTCGCAGGCTGAAATTTAGTTGCTTTCCACGTCCTGAAATTGCGGCGCTTTATACCTCCTGCATTTTCGTCGCTTTTCGAGTCATGAATTTACATTGCTTTTTGTGTGCTGAATTTTTGTCGCATTTCACGTGCTGAATTTTAGTCGCTTTTCGCGTCCTGAAGGTTCGTCACTTTTCGCGTGCTGAATTTTCGTCACTTTTCACATGCTGAATTTTCGTCGTTTTTCGTGTGCTGAAATTTCGTAGTCTTTCACGTCCTGAAATTTCGTCGCTTAATCCGTCCTGAATTTACATCGCTCTTTGTGTGCTGAATTTTCGTCGCATTTCACGTGCTGAATTTCAGTCGCTTATCGCATCCTGAATGTTCGTCACTTTTCGGGTGCTGAATTTTCGTCGCTTTTCGCATGCTGAATTTTCGTCGCTTTTCATGTGCTGAAATTTAGTCGCCTTTCACGTCCAGAAATTTCATCACTTTATGCGTCCTGATATTTCGTCGCTTTTCGCGTGCTACATTTTCATCACTTTTCACGTCCCGAAGGTTTGTTGCTTTTCGCATGCTGAATTTTTGTCACTTTTTGCATGCTGAAAATTTGTCACTTTTTGCGTGCTGAATTGTTGTCGCTTTTAGTGTGCTGAAATTTAGTCGCATTTAGCGTCCTGAAATTTCGTCGCATTTTGCATCCTGAATTTTTGTCGCATTTCATGTGCTGAATTTCGTTGCATTTCGCGTCCTGAATTTTTTCGTTGTTTTCGTGTGCGGAATTTTCATCGCTCTTCACATGCTGAGTTTTCTTCGCTTTTAACATGCTGAATTTTCATCGCTTTTTGTGTGCTGAAATTTCGTCACCTTTCACGTCCTGAAATTTCGTCACTTTATGCATCCTGAATTTACGTCGCTTTATGTGTGCTGAATTTTCGCCGTGTTTCACGCGCTGAATTTTAGTCGCTTTTCGTGTCCTGAAGGTTCGTCACTTTTCGCGTGCTGAATTTTCAGCACTTTTCACGTGCAGAATTTTCGTCGCTATTCATGTGTTGAAATTTTGTCACCTTTCATGTCCTGAAATGTAGTCGCATTTTGCGTCCTCAAATTTTGTCATTTTTCGTGTCCTGAATTTTTGTTACTTTTTGTGTGCTGAATTTTCGTAGCTTTCCATGTGCTAAAATTGCGTTGCTTTTCGTGTCCTGAAATGTTGTCGCTTCATGTGTTCTGAACTTTTATCGCTTTTCGCATCCTGAAATTACCTCGCTTTTTGCGTTTTGAATTTTCGTCGTCTTTTGCATCCTGAATTTTCATCACTTTTCACGTGCTGAATTTTCGTCGCTTTTCGTGTGCTGAAATTTCGTCGCTTTTTATGTCCTAAAGTTTTGTCAATTTTCGCATCCTGAATTTTCGTTGCGTTTCACATGCTGAATTTTCGTAACTTTTCATGTGCTGAAATTGTTTTGCTTTTTTCATCCCGAAATATTGTTGCCTTCTCGTCCTGAATTTTCGTCGCTTTTCACGTCCTGAATTTATATCGCTTTTGCCGTTTTGAATTTTTGTCGCCTCTTGCATCCTAAATTTTAGTCACTTTTTGTCACCTTTCATGTCCTGAAATTTAGTCGCATTTTGCGTCCTAAAATTTTGTCATTTTTCGTGTCCTGAATTTTTGTTACTTTTTGTGTGCTGAATTTTCGTGGCTTTTCATGTGCTAAAATTGCGTTGCTTTTCATGTCCTGAAATGTTGTCGCTTCATGTGTTCTGAACTTTTATTGCTTTTTGCATCCTGAAATTACGTTGCTTTTTGCGTTTTGAATTTTCTTCACCTTTTGCATCCTGAATTTTCATCAGTTTTCAGGTGCTGAATTTTCATCGCTTTTCGTGTGCTGAAATTTCGTTGCCTTTCGTGTGCTGAAATGTTGTCGCGTTTCACGTCCTGAAATTTCATCGCTTTTTCATGTCCAGAAATTTCGTTGCTTTTCGCGTCCTGAAATTTTGTAGCTTTTCATGTGCTGAATTTTCGTCACATTTTGTGTGCTGAATTTTCGTCACTTTTCGTGTTCTGAATTTTCTTCACTTTTCACGTCTTGAAGGTTCATCGCTTATCGCGTCCTGAAGGTTCGTCGCTTTTCGCATGCTTTTCTTGTGCTGAAATTTTGTTGCTTTGCAAGTCCTGATATTTTGTTGCATTTTGCGTCCTGAATTTTTGTCATTTTCATGTGTGGAATTTTAGTCGCACATCGCGTGTTCAATTTTCGTCGCTTTTTGCATCCTGAAGGTTTGTCAATTTCCGCGTGCTGAATTTTCATCACTTTTAGCAGGCTGAATTTTCGTCGCTTTTTGTGTGCTGAAATTTTGTTGCTTTTCACGTCCTGAAATTGCGTCGCATTATGCGTCCTAAATATTTGTCGCTTTTCGTGTCCTGAATTTTCGTCACTTCGTGTGCTGAATTTTCGTTGCCTTTCGTGTGCTGAAATGTTGACGCTTTTCACGTCCTTAAATTTCATCGCTTTTTCCATCCTGAATTTTTGTCACATTTCAGGTCCTGAGATTTCTTCGCTTTTCATGTCCTGAATTTTTTTCACTATTCTGTGCTGAATTTTCATCACTTATCGTGTCCTGAAGGTTCGTCTCTTTTCGTGTGCTGTATTTTCGGTACTTTTCACATGCAGTATTTTCGTCGCTTTTCATGTGCTGAAATTTCGTCGCTTTTCACGTCCTGAAATGTTGTCGCATTTTGCATGCTGAATTTTTGTCGCATTTCATGTGCTGAATTTCGTTGCATTTCGCGTTCTGAATTTTTTTCACGTTTTCTTGTGCGGAATTTTCGTCGCTCTTTGAATGCTGAGTTTTCTTCGCTTTTCACATGCTGAATTTTCATCGCTTTTTGTGTGCTGAAATTTCCTCACCTTTCACGTCCTGATATTTCATCACTTTATGCATCCTGAATTTACATCGCTTTATGTGTGCTGAATTTTCGCCGTGTTTCACGCTCTGAATTTTAGTCGCTTTTCGTGTCCTGAAGGTTCGTCACTTTTGGCGTGCTGAATTTTCAGCGCTTTTCACGTGCAGAATTTTCATTGCTATTCATGTGTTGAAATTTTGTCACCTTTCATGTCCTTAAATTTAGTCGCATTTTGCGCCCTGAAATGTTGTCATTTTTCGTGTCCTGAATTTTTGTTACTTTTGTGTGCTGAATTTTTGTAGCTTTTCATGTGCTAAAATTGCGTTGCTTTTCGTGTCCTGAAATGTTGTCGCTTCATGTGTTCTGAACTTTTATCGCTTTTCGCATCCTGAAATTACGTCGCTTTTTGCGTTTTGAATTTTCGTCGCCTTTTGCATCCTGAATTTTCATCACTTTTCATGTGCTGAATTTTCGTCGCTTTTCGTGTGCAGAAATTTCGTCGCTTTTCGTGTCGTGAAGTTTTGTCAATTTTCGCATCCTGAATTTTCGTTGCGTTTCACATGCTGAATTTTCGTCACTTTTCATGTGCTGAAATTGTTTTGCTTTTTGCATCCTGAAATATTGTTGCCTTCTCGTCCTGAATTTTCGTCGCTTTTCACGTCCTGAATCTATATCGCTTTTGCCGTTTTGAATTTTTGTCGCCTCTTGCATCCCAAATTTTAGTCACTTTTCATGTGCTGAATTTTCATCGCTTTTCCTGTGCTGAATTTTCGTTGCCTTTCGTGTGCTGAAATGTTGTCGCTTTTCACGTCCTGAAATTTCATCGCTTTTTCATGTCCAGAAATTTCGTTGCTTTTCGCGTCCTGAAATTTTGTAGCTTTTCATGTGCTGAATTTTCATCACATTTTGTGTGCTGAATTTTCTTCACTTTTCGTGTTCTGAATTTTCTTCATTTTTCGCGTCTTGAAGGTTCATCGCTTATCGCGTCCTGAAGGTTCGTCGCTTTTCGCATGCTTTTCTTGTGCTGAAATTTTGTTGCTTTTCACGTCCTGAAATTGCGTCGCTTTATGCGTCCTAAATTTTTGTCGCTTTTCGTGTCATGAATTTTCGTCACCGTGTGCTGAATTTTCGTTGCCTTTCGTGTGCTGAAATGTTGACGCTTTTCACGTCCTTAAATTTCATCGCTTTTTCCATCCTGAATTTTTGTCATATTTCAGGACCTGAGATTTCTTCGCTTTTCACGTCCTGAATTTTTTTCACTATTGTGTGCTGAATTTTCATCGCTTATCGTGTCCTGCAGGTTTGTCTCTTTTCGTGTGCTGTATTTTCGGTACTTTTCCCGTGCAGCCTTTTCGTCGCTTTTCATGTGCTGAAATTTCGTCGCTTTTCAGGTCCTGAAATTTTGTCGCATTTTGCATCCTGAATTTTTGTCGCATTTCATGTGCTGAATTTCGTTGCATTTCGCGTCCTGAATTTTTTTCTCGTTTTCGTGTGCGGAATTTTCGTCGCTCTACGAATGCTGAGTTTTCTTCGCTTTTCACATGCTGAATTTTCATCGCTTTTTGTGTGCTGAAATTTCCTCACTTTATGCATCCTGAATTTACGTCGCTTTATGTGTGCTGAATTTTCGCCGTGTTTCACGCGCTGAATTTTAGTCGCTTTTCGTGTCCTGAAGGTTCGTCACTTTTCGCGTGCTGAATTTTCAGCGCTTGTCACGTGCAGAATTTTTGGCGCTATTCATGTGTTGAAATTTTGTCACCTTTCATGTCCTGAAATTTTGTCGCATTTTGCGTCCTGAAATGTTGTCATTTTTCGTGTCCTGAATTTATGTCACTTTTTGTGTGCTGAATTTTCGTAGCTTTTCATGTGCTAAAATTGCGTTGCTTTTCGTGTCCTGAAATGTTGTCGCTTCATGTGTTCTGAACTTTTAGCGCTTTTCGCATCCTGAAATTACGTCGCTTTTTGCGTTTCGAATTTTCATCGCCTTTTGCATCCTGAATTTTCATCACTTTTCACGTGCTGAATTTTCGTCGCTTTTCGTGTGCTGAATTTTCGTTGCCTTTCGTGTGCTGAAATGTTGTCGCTTTTCACGTCCTGAAATTTCATCGCTTTTTCATGTCCAGAAATTTCGTTGCTTTTCGCGTCCTGAAATTTTGTAGCTTTTCATGTGCTGAATTTTCATCACATTTTGTGTGCTGAATTTTCGTCACTTTTCGTGTTCTGAATTTTCTTCATTTTTCGCGTCTTGAAGGTTCGTCGCTTTTCGCATGCTTTTCTTGTGGTGAAATTTTGTTGCTTTTCACGTCCTGAAATTTTGTTGCATTTTGCGTCCTGAATTTTTGTCATTTTCGTGTGCGGAATTTTAGTCGCACATCGCGTGTTCAATTTTCGTCGCTTTTTGCATCCTGAAGGTTTGTCAATTTCCGCGTGCTGAATTTTCATCACGTTTAGCAGGCTGAATTTTTGTCGCTTTTCGTGTGCTGAAATGTTGTTGCTTTTCACGTCCTGAAATTGCGTCGCTTTATGCGTCCTAAATTTTTGTTGCTTTTTGTGTCCTGAATTTTCGTCACTTCGTGTGCTGAATTTTCGTTGCCTTTCGTGTGCTGAAATGTTGACGCTTTTCACGTCCTTAAATTTCATCGCTTTTTCCATCCTGAATTTTTGTCACATTTCAGGACCTGAGATTTTTTCGCTTTTCACGTCCTGAATTTTTTTCACTATTGGGTGCTGAATTTTCATCGCTTATCGTGTCCTGCAGGTTCGTCTCTTTTCGTGTGCTGTATTTTCGGTACTTTTCACGTGCAATATTTTCGTCGCTTTTCATGTGCTGAAATTTCGTCGCTTTTCACGTCCTCAAATTTTGTCGCATTTTGCATCCTGAATTTTTGTTGCATTTCATGTGCTGAATTTTGTTGCATTTCGCGTCCTGAATTTTTTTCTCGTTTTCGTGTGCGGAATTTTCGTCGCTCTTTGCGTGCTGAGTTTTCTTCGCTTTTCACATGCTGAATTTTCATCGCTTTTTGTGTGCTCAAATTTCGTCACCTTTCACGTCCTGAAATTGCGTCACTTTATGTGTGCTGAATTTTCGCCATGTTTCACGCGCTGAATTTTAGTCGCTTTTCGTGTCCTGAAGGTTCGTCACTTTTCGCGTGCTGAATTTTCAGCGCTTTTAACGTGCAGAATTTTCGTCGCTATTCATGTTGAAATTTTGTCACCATTCATGTCCTGAAATTTAGTCGCATTTTGCGTCCAGAAATTTTGTCATTTTTCGTGTCCTGAATTTTTGTTACTTTTTGTGTGCTGAATTTTCATAGTTTTTCATGTGCTAAAATTGCGTTGCTTTTCGTGTCCTGAAGTGTTGTCGCTTCATGTGTTCTGAACTTTTTATCGCTTTTCGCATCCTGAAATTACGTTGCTTTTTGTGTTTTGAATTTTCGTCGCCTTTTGCATCCTGAATTTTCATCACTTTTCACGTGCTGAATTTTCGTCGCTTTTCGTGTGCTGAAATTTCGTCGCTTTTCATGTCCTGAAGTTTTGTCTATTTTCGCATCCTGAATTTTCGTTGCGTTTCACATGCTGAATTTTCGTCACTTTTCATGTGCTGAAATTGTTTTGCTTTTTGCATCCTGAAATATTCTCGTCCTGAATTTTCGTCGTTTTTCACGTCCTGAATTTATATCGCTTTTGCCATTATGAATTTTTGTCGCCTCTTGCATCCTAAATTTTAGTCACTTTTCATGTGCTGAATTTTCATCGCTTTTCGTGTGCTGAATTTTCGTTGCCTTTCGTGTGCTGAAATGTTGTTGCTTTTCACGTCCTGAAATTTTGTTGCATTTTGCGTCCTGAATTTTTGTCATTTTCGTGTGCGGAATTTTAGTTGCACATCGTGTGTTCAATTTTCGTCGCTTTTTGCATCCTGAAGGTTGGTCAATTTCCGCGTGCTGAATTCTCATCACTTTTAGCAGGCTGAATTTTCGTCGCTTTTCGTGTGCTGACATTTTGTTGCTTTTCACTTCCTGAAATTGCGTCGCATTATGCGCCTAAATTTTTGTCGCTTTTCGTGTCCTGAATTTTCGTCACTTCGTGGGCTGAATTTTCGTTGCCTTTCATGTGTAGAAATGTTGACGCTTTTCACGACCTGAAATTTCATCGCTTTTTCCATCCTGAATTTTTGTCACATTTCAGGTCCTGAGATTTCTTCGCTTTTCACGTCCTGAATTTTTTTCACTATGGTGTGCTGAATTTTCATCGCTTATCATGTTCTGAAGGTTCGTCTCTTTTCGTGTGCTGTATTTTCGGTACTTTTCACGTGCAGTATTTTCGTCGCTTTTCATGTGCTGAAATTTCGTCGCTTTTCACGTCCTGAAATTTTGTCGCATTTTGCATCCTGAAATTTTGTCATTTTTCGTGTCCTGAATTTTTGTTACTTTTTGTGTTCAGAATTTATCACTTGAATTTAGCACAATTTTCTTAGCTTTACATGTGGTACAATTGCGTTGCTTTTCGTGTCCTGAAATATTGTCGCGTCATGTGTTCTGATCTTTTGATGCTTTTCGTGTCCTGAATTTACGTCGCTTTTGGCGTTTTGAATATTCGTCACGTTTTGCACCCTGAATTTTCAATACTTTTCGCGTGCTGAATTTTCGTCGCTTTTCATGTGCTGAAATTTTGTTGCTTTTCGCGTCCTGAAGTTTCGTCGATTTTCGCGCCTGAATTTCCGTTGCTTTTCACATGCTGAATAGTCGTCACTTTTCATGTGCTGAAATTTCGTTGCTTTTTGCGTCCTGATATTTAGTCATTCTCGTCCTCAATTTTCATCGCTTTTCGCGTCGTGAATTTATGTCGCTTTTGGCGTTTTGAATTTTTGTCGCCTCTTGCGTCCTGAATTTTAGTCACTTTTCCTGTGCTGAATTCTCGTCACTGATCGCGTGCTGAATTTTTGTTGCTTTTCACGTCCTGAAGGTTCCTCGCTTTTCGCGTGCTGAATTTCTGTCGCTTTTGCATATAACCATATAACTATATAACAATTACAGCATGGAAACAGGCCATCTCGGCCCTTCTAGTCCGTGCCGAACACTTATTCTCACCTAGTCCCATCTACCTGCATTCAGGCCATAACCCTCCATTCCTTTCCCATCCATATACCTATCCAATTTATTTTAAAATTATAAAATCGAAGCTGCCTCCACCACTTCCACTGGAAACTCATTCCGCAGAGCTACCCCTCTGAGTAAAGAAGTTGCCCCTCATGTTACCCCTAAATTTCTGTCCCTTAATTCTCAAATCATGTCCTCTTGTTTGAATCTTCCCTACTCTCAATGGAAAAAGCGTATCCACGTCAACTCTGTCTATCCCTCTCATCTTTTTGAAGACGTCCATCAAGTCCCCCCCCTTAACCTTCTGCGCTCCAAAGAATAAAGACCTAACTTGTTCAACCTTTCTCTGTAACTTAGTTGCTGAAACCCAGGCAACATTCGAGTAAATCTCCTCTGTATTCTCTCTATCTTTTTGACATCTTTCCTATAATTTGTCGACCAAAATTGTACACCATACTCCAGAATTGGCCTCACCAATGCCTTGTACAATTTTAACATTATATCCCAACTTCTATACTCAAAGCTCTGATTTATAAAAGCCAGCACACCAAAAGCTTTCGCGTTCTGAACTTTTGTCGCTTTATGCGTCCTGTTCGTCACTTTCGCGTCGTGAATTTATATCACTTTCGGCTTTTAGAATTTTCGTCGCCTTTCGCGTCCTGAATTTTCATCACTTTACGTGTGTTGAATTTTCGTCGCTTTTCGCTTGCTGAATGTTCGTCGCTTTATGTGCTGAATTTTCGTCGCCTTTCGTGTGCTGAAATGTTGTCGCTTTTCACGTCCTGAAATTTCATCGTTTTTTCCGTCCTGAATTGTTGTCACATTTGACGTCCTGAAATTTCTTCCCTTTTCGCGTCGTGAATTTTTGTCGATTTTTGCGTGCTGAATTTTCATTGCTTTTCACGCTGAAATTTCATCACATTACGCGTGCTGAATTTTCATCGCTTTTCACATCCTGAAGGTTTGTTTCTTTTCGCGTGCTGAATTTTCGGCACTTTTCACGTGCTGAATTTTCGTTGCCTTTTGTGTGCTGAATTTTCGGTGCTTTTCGTGTGCTGAAATTTCATCACGTTTCTCTTTTTTTTTTGTCGCTTTTCTCATCCTGAATTTTCGTTGCTTTTCGCGTCCTGAATTTACGTCGCTTTTGACGTTTTGAATTTTTGGTCGTCTTTCGTGTCCTGAATTTTCATTTTAAAGTGCAGAATTTTTGTCGTTTTCGCGTGCTGAATTTTCGTCGCTTATCCCGTCCTGAGGTTCGTCACATTTTGCGTCCTGAAATATAATCGCATTTTGTGTCCTGAAATTTCGTCGTATTTTGCGTCCTGAAATTTCGTCGCATTTTGCATCCTGTAATTTCGTCGCTTGTTGTGTCCTGAATTTTTGTTACTTTTTGAGTGCAGAATTGTCCGCTTTTTGCGTGCTGAATTTTCGTCGCTTTTTGTGTGCGAAAATTTTGTCGCTTTTCGTGTCCTGATATTTTGTCACTTCATGCATCCTGAACTTTTGTCGCTTTTTGCATCCTGCATTTACTTCGATTTTGACGTAAATTCAGTCCCCCAGGTTTATAAAAGTCAGCACACCAAAAGCTTTCTTTACCACCCTATCTACATGAGATTCTACCTTCCGGGAACTATTCACAGTTATTCCTAGATCCCTCTGTTCAACTGCATTCCTCAATTTGCTACCATTTACCATGTACGTCCTATTTTGCTTTGTCCTGCCAAGATGTAGCACCTCACACTTATCAGCATTAAACTCCATCTGCCATCTTTCAGCCCACTCTTCCAAATGGCCTAAATCTCTCTGTAGATTTTGAAAATCTACTTCATTATCCACAACACCACCTATCTTAGTATTTGCATACTTACTAATCCAATTTACCACACCATCATCCAGATCATTGATGTATATGACAAACAACAGTGGACCGAACACAGATCCCTGAGGCACCCCACTAGTCACCGGCCTCCAACCTGACAAACAGCCATCCACCATTACTCACTGGCATCTCCCATTCAGCCACTGTTGAATCCATCTTGCTACTCCTCCATTAATACCCAACAATTGAACCTTCTTAACCAAACTTCCATGTGGAACCTTGTCAAAGGCCTTACTGAAGTCCATATGGACAACATCCACCGCTTTACCCTCATAAATACCCCCATAACCTCTTCAAATAATTCAAGAAAATTAGTCAAACATGGCACAACAGGCACAAATCCACGTTGACTGTTCCTAATGAAACCCTGTTTATCCAGATGCTTATATATATTATCTCTAAGTATCCTTTCCATTAATTTGCCCACCACTGACGTCAAACTAACAGGTCTATAATTGCTAGGTTTACTCTTAGAACCCTTTAAAACAATGGAACAACATGCGCAGTACGCCAATCCTCCGGCACCATTCCCGTTTCAAATGACATTTGAAATATTTCTGTCATAGCCCCTGCTATTTCTACACTAACTTCCCTCAATGTCCTAGGGAATATCCTGTCAGGACCTGGAGACTTATCCACTTTTATATTTTTCATGTGTCAGTATTTCCTCTTCCTTGAATCTCACAGTTTCCATAGTTACTCTACTTGTTTCCCTTACCTTACATAATTCAATATCCTTCTCCTTGGTGAATACCGAAGAAAAGAAATTGTTCAATATCTCCCCCATCTCTTTTGGCTCTGCAGATAGCTGTCCACTCTGACTCTCTAATGGACCAATTTTATCCCTCGTTATCCTTTTGCTATTAATATAACTGTAGAAACCCTTTGGATTTACTTTCACCTTACTTGCCAAAGCAACATCATATCTTCTTTTAGCTTTTCTAATTTCTTTCTTAAGATTCTTTTTGCATTCTTTATACTCCTCAAGCACCTCATTTAATCCATGCTGCCTATAATTATTGTAGATCTCTCTTTTTCCAAAACCAAGTGTCCAATTTCCCTTGAAAACCATGGCTCTTTCCAATTATTACTATTTCCTTTCAACTGAACAGGGACATAAAGGTTATGTACTCTTAAAATTTCACTATTAAATTCCTCTGAATTTTCGTCGCTTTTCGTGTGTTGAAATGTCGTATTTTTCGCTTTGTGAAATTTCGTCGCTTTATGCATTCTGTAATTTCGTCGCCTTTCGCATCCTGAATTTTCATCACTTTTCGTGTAGTGAATTTTTGTCGCGTTTCGCATGCTGCATTTTCGTCGCAT
Organism: Malacoraja senta; assembly: GCA_038087875.1. Classification (NCBI taxonomy): domain Eukaryota; kingdom Metazoa; phylum Chordata; class Chondrichthyes; order Rajiformes; family Rajidae; genus Malacoraja; species Malacoraja senta. The sequence continues at coordinate 33,344 of JAXLNO010005439.1, forward strand.
TTTGCGTGCTGAATTTTCATCGCTTTTTCCGTGCTGAATTTTCGCCGCTTTTCGCGTCCTGAAGGTTTGTCACTTTTTGCGTACTGAATTTTTGTCGCATTTTCTGTGCTGAAATTTCGTAGCATTTTGCGTCCTGAAATGTGGTCACTTTTTCTGTCCTGTATTTTCGTCGCTTTTCACGTCCTGAAACTTCGTCGCTTTTCTCATCCTGAATTTTCGTGGATTTTCTCGTCCTGAATATCCGTTGCTTTGGGCATTTTGCATTTTCGTCATCTTTCGCGTCTTGAATTTTCGTCACATTTCATGTGCTGAATTTTCGTCGCTTTTCCCGTCCTGCATGTTTGTCGCTTTTCGCGTGCTGAATTTTCATCGCTTTTAGCGTTCTGATGGTTTGTCGCTTTTCGACTGCTGAATTATCGTCGCATTTTGCGTCCTGTAATTTTGTCGCTATTCGTGTCGTTATATTTTGTCGCTTCATTTGTCTTGAAGTATTGTCGTTTTTCATGTCCTGAATTTTTGTCGCTTTTCACATGCTGAATTTTCGTCGGTTTTCATGTGCTAAAATTTCGTCGCTTTTTGCGTCATGAATTTTGTCGCTTTTCACGTTCTGAATGTGTGTTGCTTTGCGCGTCCTGAATTTTCGTCGCTTTTGGTGTTTTGAATTTTTGTCGCTTTTCCTGTGATTAAATTTCGTCGCTTTTCGCATCCTGAAATTTCGTTGCATATTGAATGCTCAATTTTCGTCACTTTTCATGTGCTGAAATTTCGTTGCTTTTTGTGTCCTGAATTTTTGTGGCCTTTCACGTCCTGAATTTTCGTCGCATTTCATGTCCAGAATTTGTCGCACTTTGCGTTTTGAATTTTTGTCGCCACTTGCATCTTGAATTTTCATCACTTTTCATGTGCTGAATTTTCGCACTTTTCTTGTGTTGAATTTTCGCTGCTTTTCACGTCCTGAAGGTTTATCGCTGATTGCTTGCTGAAATTTCGTTGCTTTTCACGTCCTGTTTCCTCACTTTTTGCATGCTGAATTTTCGTCGCCTTTCGTGTGCTGAAATGTTGTCGCTTTTCACGTCCTGAAATTTCATCGTTTTTTCCGTCCTGAATTGTTGTCACATTTGACGTCCTGAAATTTCTTCCCTTTTCGCGTCGTGAATTTTTGTCACTTTTCGTGTTCTGAATTTTTGTCGATTTTTGCGTGCTGAATTTTCATTGCTTTTCACGCTGAAATTTCATCACATTACGCGTGCTGAATTTTCATCGCTTTTCACATCCTGAAGGTTTGTTTCTTTTCGCGTGCTGAATTTTCGGCACTTTTCACGTGCTGAATTTTCGTTGCCTTTTGTGTGCTGAATTTTCGGTGCTTTTCGTGTGCTGAAATTTCATCACGTTTCTCTTTTTTTTTTGTCGCTTTTCTCATCCTGAATTTTCGTTGCTTTTCGCGTCCTGAATTTACGTCGCTTTTGACGTTTTGAATTTTTGGTCGTCTTTCGTGTCCTGAATTTTCATTTTAAAGTGCAGAATTTTTGTCGTTTTCGCGTGCTGAATTTTCGTCGCTTATCCCGTCCTGAGGTTCGTCGCATTTTGCGTCCTGAAATATAATCGCATTTTGTGTCCTGAAATTTCGTCGTATTTTGCGTCCTGAAATTTCGTCGCATTTTGCATCCTGTAATTTCGTCGCTTGTTGTGTCCTGAATTTTTGTTACTTTTTGAGTGCAGAATTGTCCGCTTTTTGCGTGCTGAATTTTCGTCGCTTTTTGTGTGCGAAAATTTTGTCGCTTTTCGTGTCCTGATATTTTGTCACTTCATGCATCCTGAACTTTTGTCGCTTTTTGCATCCTGCATTTACTTCGATTTTGACGTAAATTCAGTCCCCCAGGTTTATAAAAGTCAGCACACCAAAAGCTTTCTTTACCACCCTATCTACATGAGATTCTACCTTCCGGGAACTATTCACAGTTATTCCTAGATCCCTCTGTTCAACTGCATTCCTCAATTTGCTACCATTTACCATGTACGTCCTATTTTGCTTTGTCCTGCCAAGATGTAGCACCTCACACTTATCAGCATTAAACTCCATCTGCCATCTTTCAGCCCACTCTTCCAAATGGCCTAAATCTCTCTGTAGATTTTGAAAATCTACTTCATTATCCACAACACCACCTATCTTAGTATTTGCATACTTACTAATCCAATTTACCACACCATCATCCAGATCATTGATGTATATGACAAACAACAGTGGACCGAACACAGATCCCTGAGGCACCCCACTAGTCACCGGCCTCCAACCTGACAAACAGCCATCCACCATTACTCACTGGCATCTCCCATTCAGCCACTGTTGAATCCATCTTGCTACTCCTCCATTAATACCCAACAATTGAACCTTCTTAACCAAACTTCCATGTGGAACCTTGTCAAAGGCCTTACTGAAGTCCATATGGACAACATCCACCGCTTTACCCTCATAAATACCCCCGTAACCTCTTCAAATAATTCAAGAAAATTAGTCAAACATGGCACAACAGGCACAAATCCACGTTGACTGTTCCTAATGAGACCCTGTTTATCCAGATGCTTATATATATTATCTCTAAGTATCCTTTCCATTAATTTGCCCACCACTGACGTCAAACTAACAGGTCTATAATTGCTAGGTTTACTCTTAGAACCCTTTAAAACAATGGAACAACATGCGCAGTACGCCAATCCTCCGGCACCATTCCCGTTTCAAATGACATTTGAAATATTTCTGTCATAGCCCCTGCTATTTCTACACTAACTTCCCTCAATGTCCTAGGGAATATCCTGTCAGGACCTGGAGACTTATCCACTTTTATATTTTTCATGTGTCAGTATTTCCTCTTCCTTGAATCTCACAGTTTCCATAGTTACTCTACTTGTTTCCCTTACCTTACATAATTCAATATCCTTCTCCTTGGTGAATACCGAAGAAAAGAAATTGTTCAATATCTCCCCCATCTCTTTTGGCTCTGCAGATAGCTGTCCACTCTGACTCTCTAATGGACCAATTTTATCCCTCGTTATCCTTTTGCTATTAATATAACTGTAGAAACCCTTTGGATTTACTTTCACCTTACTTGCCAAAGCAACATCATATCTTCTTTTAGCTTTTCTAATTTCTTTCTTAAGATTCTTTTTGCATTCTTTATACTCCTCAAGCACCTCATTTAATCCATGCTGCCTATAATTATTGTAGATCTCTCTTTTTCCAAAACCAAGTGTCCAATTTCCCTTGAAAACCATGGCTCTTTCCAATTATTACTATTTCCTTTCAACAGAACAGGGACATAAAGATTATGTACTCTTAAAATTTCACTATTAAATTCCTCTGAATTTTCGTCGCTTTTCGTGTGTTGAAATGTCGTATTTTTCGCTTTGTGAAATTTCGTCGCTTTATGCATTCTGTAATTTCGTCGCCTTTCGCATCCTGAATTTTCATCACTTTTCGTGTAGTGAATTTTTGTCGCGTTTCGCATGCTGCATTTTCGTCGCATTTTGCGTGCTGAATTTTCATCGCTTTTTCCGTGCTGAATTTTCGCCGCTTTTCGCGTCCTGAAGGTTTGTCACTTTTTGCGTACTGAATTTTTGTCGCATTTTCTGTGCTGAAATTTCGTAGCATTTTGCGTCCTGAAATGTGGTCACTTTTTCTGTCCTGTATTTTCGTCGCTTTTCACGTCCTGAAACTTCGTCGCTTTTCTCATCCTGAATTTTCGTGGATTTTCTCGTCCTGAATATCCGTTGCTTTGGGCATTTTGCATTTTCGTCATCTTTCGCGTCTTGAATTTTCGTCACATTTCATGTGCTGAATTTTCGTCGCTTTTCCCGTCCTGCATGTTTGTCGCTTTTCGCGTGCTGAATTTTCATCGCTTTTAGCGTTCTGATGGTTTGTCGCTTTTCGACTGCTGAATTTTCGTCGCATTTTGCGTCCTGTAATTTCGTCGCTATTCGTGTCGTTATATTTTGTCGCTTCATTTGTCTTGAAGTATTGTCGTTTTTCATGTCCTGAATTTTTGTCGCTTTTCACATGCTGAATTTTCGTCGGTTTTCATGTGCTAAAATTTCGTCGCTTTTTGCGTCATGAATTTTGTCGCTTTTCACGTCCTGAATGTGTGTTGCTTTGCGCGTCCTGAATTTTCGTCGCTTTTGGTGTTTTGAATTTTTGTCGCTTTTCCTGTGATTAAATTTCGTCGCTTTTCGCATCCTGAAATTTCGTTGCATATTGAATGCTCAATTTTCGTCACTTTTCATGTGCTGAAATTTCGTTGCTTTTTGTGTCCTGAATTTTTGTGGCCTTTCACGTCCTGAATTTTCGTCGCATTTCATGTCCAGAATTTGTCGCACTTTGCGTTTTGAATTTTTGTCGCCACTTGCATCTTGAATTTTCATCACTTTTCATGTGCTGAATTTTCGCACTTTTCTTGTGTTGAATTTTCGCTGCTTTTCACGTCCTGAAGGTTTATCGCTGATTGCTTGCTGAAATTTCGTTGCTTTTCACGTCCTGTTTCCTCACTTTTTGCATGCTGAATTTTCGTCGCCTTTCGTGTGCTGAAATGTTGTCGCTTTTCACGTCCTGAAATTTCATCGTTTTTTCCGTCCTGAATTGTTGTCACATTTGACGTCCTGAAATTTCTTCCCTTTTCGCGTCGTGAATTTTTGTCACTTTTCGTGTTCTGAATTTTTGTCGATTTTTGCGTGCTGAATTTTCATTGCTTTTCACGCTGAAATTTCATCACATTACGCGTGCTGAATTTTCATCGCTTTTCACATCCTGAAGGTTTGTTTCTTTTCGCGTGCTGAATTTTCAGCACTTTTCACGTGCTGAATTTTCGTTGCCTTTTGTGTGCTGAATTTTCGGTGCTTTTCGTGTGCTGAAATTTCATCACGTTTCTCTTTTTTTTTTGTCGCTTTTCTCATCCTGAATTTTCGTTGCTTTTCGCGTCCTGAATTTACGTCGCTTTTGACGTTTTGAATTTTTGGTCGTCTTTCGTGTCCTGAATTTTCATTTTAAAGTGCAGAATTTTTGTCGTTTTCGCCTGCTGAATTTTCGTCGCTTATCCCGTCCTGAGGTTCGTCGCATTTTGCGTCCTGAAATATAATCGCATTTTGTGTCCTGAAATTTCGTCGTATTTTGCGTCCTGAAATTTCGTCGCATTTTGCATCCTGTAATTTCGTCGCTTGTTGTGTCCTGAATTTTTGTTACTTTTTGAGTGCAGAATTGTCCGCTTTTTGCGTGCTGAATTTTCGTCGCTTTTTGTGTGCGAAAATTTTGTCGCTTTTCGTGTCCTGATATTTTGTCACTTCATGCATCCTGAACTTTTGTCGCTTTTTGCATCCTGCATTTACTTCGATTTTGACGTAAATTCAGTCCCCCAGGTTTATAAAAGTCAGCACACCAAAAGCTTTCTTTACCACCCTATCTACATGAGATTCTACCTTCCGGGAACTATTCACAGTTATTCCTAGATCCCTCTGTTCAACTGCATTCCTCAATTTGCTACCATTTACCATGTACGTCCTATTTTGCTTTGTCCTGCCAAGATGTAGCACCTCACACTTATCAGCATTAAACTCCATCTGCCATCTTTCAGCCCACTCTTCAAAATGGCCTAAATCTCTGTAGATTTTGAAAATCTACTTCATTATCCACAACACCACCTATCTTAGTATTTGCATACTTACTAATCCAATTTACCACACCATCATCCAGATCATTGATGTATATGACAAACAACAGTGGACCGAACACAGATCCCTGAGGCACCCCACTAGTCACCGGCCTCCAACCTGACAAACAGCCATCCACCATTACTCACTGGCATCTCCCATTCAGCCACTGTTGAATCCATCTTGCTACTCCTCCATTAATACCCAACAATTGAACCTTCTTAACCAAACTTCCATGTGGAACCTTGTCAAAGGCCTTACTGAAGTCCATATGGACAACATCCACCGCTTTACCCTCATAAATACCCCCGTAACCTCTTCAAATAATTCAAGAAAATTAGTCAAACATGGCACAACAGGCACAAATCCACGTTGACTGTTCCTAATGAGACCCTGTTTATCCAGATGCTTATATATATTATCTCTAAGTATCCTTTCCATTAATTTGCCCACCACTGACGTCAAACTAACAGGTCTATAATTGCTAGGTTTACTCTTAGAACCCTTTAAAACAATGGAACAACATGCGCAGTACGCCAATCCTCCGGCACCATTCCCGTTTCAAATGACATTTGAAATATTTCTGTCATAGCCCCTGCTATTTCTACACTAACTTCCCTCAATGTCCTAGGGAATATCCTGTCAGGACCTGGAGACTTATCCACTTTTATATTTTTCATGTGTCAGTATTTCCTCTTCCTTGAATCTCACAGTTTCCATAGTTACTCTACTTGTTTCCCTTACCTTACATAATTCAATATCCTTCTCCTTGGTGAATACCGAAGAAAAGAAATTGTTCAATATCTCCCCCATCTCTTTTGGCTCTGCAGATAGCTGTCCACTCTGACTCTCTAATGGACCAATTTTATCCCTCGTTATCCTTTTGCTATTAATATAACTGTAGAAACCCTTTGGATTTACTTTCACCTTACTTGCCAAAGCAACATCATATCTTCTTTTAGCTTTTCTAATTTCTTTCTTAAGATTCTTTTTGCATTCTTTATACTCCTCAAGCACCTCATTTAATCCATGCTGCCTATAATTATTGTAGATCTCTCTTTTTCCAAAACCAAGTGTCCAATTTCCCTTGAAAACCATGGCTCTTTCCAATTATTACTATTTCCTTTCAACTGAACAGGGACATAAAGATTATGTACTCTTAAAATTTCACTATTAAATTCCTCTGAATTTTCGTCGCTTTTCGTGTGTTGAAATGTCGTATTTTTCGCTTTGTGAAATTTCGTCGCTTTATGCATTCTGTAATTTCGTCGCCTTTCGCATCCTGAATTTTCATCACTTTTCGTGTAGTGAATTTTTGTCGCGTTTCGCATGCTGCATTTTCGTCGCATTTTGCGTGCTGAATTTTCATCGCTTTTTCCGTGCTGAATTTTCGCCGCTTTTCGCGTCCTGAAGGTTTGTCACTTTTTGCGTACTGAATTTTTGTCGCATTTTCTGTGCTGAAATTTCGTAGCATTTTGCGTCCTGAAATGTGGTCACTTTTTCTGTCCTGTATTTTCGTCGCTTTTCACGTCCTGAAACTTCGTCGCTTTTCTCATCCTGAATTTTCGTGGATTTTCTCGTCCTGAATATCCGTTGCTTTGGGCATTTTGCATTTTCGTCATCTTTCGCGTCTTGAATTTTCGTCACATTTCATGTGCTGAATTTTCGTCGCTTTTCCCGTCCTGCATGTTTGTCGCTTTTCGCGTGCTGAATTTTCATCGCTTTTAGCGTTCTGATGGTTTGTCGCTTTTCGACTGCTGAATTTTCGTCGCATTTTGCGTCCTGTAATTTCGTCGCTATTCGTGTCGTTATATTTTGTCGCTTCATTTGTCTTGAAGTATTGTCGTTTTTCATGTCCTGAATTTTTGTCGCTTTTCACATGCTGAATTTTCGTCGGTTTTCATGTGCTAAAATTTCGTCGCTTTTTGCGTCATGAATTTTGTCGCTTTTCACGTCCTGAATGTGTGTTGCTTTGCGCGTCCTGAATTTTCGTCGCTTTTGGTGTTTTGAATTTTTGTCGCTTTTCCTGTGATTAAATTTCGTCGCTTTTCGCATCCTGAAATTTCGTTGCATATTGAATGCTCAATTTTCGTCACTTTTCATGTGCTGAAATTTCGTTGCTTTTTGTGTCCTGAATTTTTGTGGCCTTTCACGTCCTGAATTTTCGTCGCATTTCATGTCCAGAATTTGTCGCACTTTGCGTTTTGAATTTTTGTCGCCACTTGCATCTTGAATTTTCATCACTTTTCATGTGCTGAATTTTCGCACTTTTCTTGTGTTGAATTTTCGCTGCTTTTCACGTCCTGAAGGTTTATCGCTGATTGCTTGCTGAAATTTCGTTGCTTTTCACGTCCTGTTTCCTCACTTTTTGCATGCTGAATTTTCATCGCTTTTCGCATCCTGAAGGTTTGTCTCTTTTCGTGTACTGAATTTTCTGCGCTTTTCACGTGCATAATTTTCGTCGCTTTTCATGTGCTGAAATTTCGTCACTTTTCGCATCCTGAATTTTCGTTGCCTTTTGTGTGCTGAATTTTCGGCGCTTTTCATGTGCTGAAATTCCGTCGGTTTTTGCGTCCTGAAATGTCATCGCCTATCGCATCCTGAATTTTCCTCGCTTTTCACGTCCTTAATTTTCGTTCATTTTCATGTGCTGTATTTTCATCGCTTTTCGCGTCCTGAAGGTTCGTCACTTTTCGCGTGCTGAATTTTCATCGATTTTCGCGTCCTGAAGGTTCGTTGCTCTTTGCGTGCTGAATTTTTGTCGCTTTTCGTGTGCTGAAATGGTGTCGATTTTCACGTCCTGAAACTTCTTCGCTTTTAATGTTCTGAAATTTCGTCGCATTTTGCGTCCTGAAATTTCATCGCTTTTTATGTCCTGAATTTTCGTCGTTTTTCACGTCCTAAAATTTCGTCGCTTTTCACGTCCTGAAATTTCGTCGCTTTTCTCGTCCTGAATTTTCGTTGCTTTTCACGTACCTAATTTTCGTTCATTTTCATGTGCTGAAATTTCGTCGCTATTCGCGCCTGAATTTTCATCACTTTTCTCATCCTGAATTTTCGTTGCTTTTCGAGTCCTTAACTTAAGTCGCTTTTGGTGTTTCGAATTTTCGTCGTCTTTCGGGTCCTGAATTTTCGTCGCATTTTGCGTCCTGTAATTTCGTCGCTATTCGTGTCCGGATATTTTGTCGCTTCATGCGTCTTTATGTTTTGTCGCTTTTCGTGTCCAGAATTTTTGTCGCTTTTCACATGCTGAATTTTCGTCGCTTTTCATGTGCTAAAATTTTGTCCCTTTTTGCATCATGAATTTTGTCGCTTTTCTCGTCCTGAATGTGTGTTGCTTTGCGCGTCCTGAATTGTCGTCGCTTTTGGTGTTTTGGATTTTTGTCGCTTTTCCTGTGATTAAATTTTATCGCTTTTCAGGTCCTGAAATTTCATTGCATTTTGAATGCTCAATTTTCGTCACTTTTCATGTGCTGAAATTTCATTGCTTTTTATGTCCAGAATTTTTGTCACTTTCCTCGTCCTGAATTTATGTCGCATTTCATGTCCTGAATTTGTTGCATTTGCCGTTTTGAATTTTTGTCCCCACTTGCGTCTTGATTTGTCATCACTTTTCATGTGCTGAATTTTCGTCACTTTTCTCGTGCTGAATTTTCGCAGCTTTTCACGTCCTGAAACTTTGTCGCTGATCGCGTGCTGAAATTTCGTTGCTTTTCACGTCCTGGTTCCTCACTTTTTGCATGCTGAATTTTCATCGCTTTTCGCATCCTGGTTTGTCTCTTTTCGCGTACTGAATTTTCGATGATTTTTACGTGCAAAATTTTCGTCGCTTTTCACGTGCTGAAATTTCGTCACTTTTCACGTCCTGAAATTTTGTCGCATTTTGCGTCCTGAAATTTTGTCACTTTTCATGTCTTGAATTTTTGTTACTTTTTGTGTGCTGAATTTTCGTCACTTGTGTGCTGAACTTTCGTAGCTATTGACATGCTGAATTTTTGTCACTTCTCACGTGCTGAAATTTCATGGGTTTTTGCATCCTCAAATTTTGTCGATTTTCTAGTCCTGTATTATCGTCGCTTTTCGCGTCCTGAAATCTTGTCACTTTTCGCGTCCTGAAATTTTGTAGCATTTTGCGTCCTGAAATTTCGTCACATTTTGTATCCTGAATTTTTGTCGCTTTTCACGTCCTGAAATGTCGTCGCTTTTCTCATACTGAATTTTCATAGATTTTCTCATCCTGAATATCCGTTGCTTTGGGCATTTTGCATTTTCGTCATCTTTTGCGTCCTGAATTTTCGTCACTTTTCATGTGCTGAATTTTCGTCGCTTTTCCCGTCCTGAATGTTTGTCGCTTTTCGCGTGCTGAATTTTCATCGCTTTTCGCGTTCTGAAGGTTTGTCGCTTTCCGACTGCTGAATTTTCGTCGCATTTTGTGTCCTGTAATTTCGTCGCTATTACTGTCATTATATTTTGTCGCTTCATTTGTCTTGAAGTATTGTCGTTTTTCGTGCCCTGAATTTTTGTCGCTTTTCACATGCTGAATTTTCGTCGCTTTTCATGTGCTAAATTTTCATCGCTTTTTGCATCATGAATGTTGTTACTTTTCTCGTCCTTAATGTGTTGCTTTGCGCATCCTGAATTTTCGTCGCTTTTGGTGTTTTGAATTTTTCTCGCTTTTCCTGTGATTAAATTTCGTCGCTATTCGCATCCTGAAATTTCGTTGCATATTGAATGCTCAATTTTCGTCACCTCTCATGTGCTGAAATTTCGTTGCTTTTTGTGTCCTGAATTTTTGTTGCCTTTCTCGTCCTGAATTTTCTTCTTTTTCTCGTCCTGAATTTGTCACACTTGGCGTTTTGAATTTTTGTCGCCACTTGCATCTTGAATTTTCATTACTTTTCATTTGCTGAATTTTAGCACTTTTCTCGTCCTGCTTCCTCACTTTTCGCGTACTGAATTTTCGGCGCTTTTCACGTGCAAAATGTTCGTCGCTTTTCATGTGGTGAATTTTCATCACTTTTCCAGTCCTGAATTTTCGTTGCTTTTCGAGTTCTGAACTTACGTCGCTTTTGGCGTTTCGAATTTTCGTCGTCATTCGCGTCCTGAATTTTCGTCACTTTTCATGTGCTGTATTTTCGTCGCGTTTCGCGTGCTGCATTTTCATCGCTTTTTGCATGCTGAATTTTCATCGCCTTTTGCGTGCTGAATTTTCAGCGCTTTTTGTCTGCTGAATTTTCGGTGCTTTTCATGTGCTGAAATTTCGTCACTTTTCGCGTCCTGAAATTTTGTAGCATTTTGCGTCCTGAAATTTCGCACTTTTTTTGTATCCTGAATTTTTGTCGCTTTTCACGTCCTGAAATTTTGTCGCTTTTCTCATACTGAATTTTCGTTGATTTTCTCGTCCTGAATATACGTTGCTTTGGGCATTTTGAATTTTCATCATCTTTCACGTCCTGAATTTTCGTCACTTTTCAAGTGCTGAATTTTTGTCGCTTATCCCGTGCTGAATGTTCGTCGCTTTTCGACTGCTGAATTTTCGTCGCAATTTGCGACCTGTAATTTCGTCGCTATTCCTGTCCTGATATTTTGTTGCTTCATGCGTCTTGAAGTTTTGTCGCTTTTCGTATCCTGAATTTTTGTCGCTTTTCACATGCTGAATTTTCGTCGCTTTTCATGTTCTCAAATTTTGTCGCTTTTTGCGTCATGAATTTTGTCGCTTTTCTCGTCCTGAATGTGTGTTGCTTTGCGCATCCTGAATTTTCATCGCTTTTGGTGTTTTTAATTTTTGTCGCTTTTCCTGTGATTAAATTTCATCGCTTTTTGCGTCCTGATATTTCATTGCATTTTGAATGCTCAATTTTCGACACTTTTCATGTCCTGAAATTTCGTTGCTTTTTGTGTCCTGAATTTTTGTCGCTTTTCTCGTCCTGAATTTTCATCGCATTTCATGTCCTGAATTTGTCGCATTTGGCATTTTTAATTGTTGTCGCCACTTGTGTCTTGAATTTTCATCACTTTTCATGTGCTGAATTTTCACACTTTTCTCATCCTGAAAGTTTGTCGCTGATTGCATGCTGAAATTTCATTGCTTTTCACGTCCTGGTTCCTCACTTTTTGCGTGCTGAATTTTCATCGCTTTTCGCATCCTGAAGGTTCGTCTCTTTTCGCGTACTGAATTTTTGGCGCTTTTCACATGCAGAATTTGCGTTGCTTTTCATGTTTTGAAATTTCGTCGCTTTTCACATCCTGAAATTTTGTTGCATTTTGCGTCCTGAAATTTTGTCACTTTTCATGTACTGAATTTTTGTTACTTTTTGTGTGCTGAATTTTCGTCGCTTGTTGTGTGCTGAATTTTCGTAGCTATTCACATGCTGAATTTTTGTCACTTCTCCTGTGCTGAAATTTCATTGCTTTTTGTGTCCTGAATTTATGTCACGTTTGGCGTTTTTAATTTCTGTCGCCTCTTGCGTCCTGAATTTTGTAAAGAAGCTATAACGAGGCATCGTTACTTTACTATCTTTATTCATACTGGAGCATTACATATTGCACTAGCTGTACGTGGTCTGTCACAGGAACTAGAGAGCGATCTGTGGGTGGGGAGGTTGTAGTTATACTTGTGATATGGGGAGTGGTTAGTAGGTATGAGGTCACTATGTTAAAGGCACATGCATATATCATCTACATCCTTCCCCTTGGAAACGACAGGCAAATACAATAGTGACAGGGCGACCACGGCTGATGTGGTAGGCCAGTTAAACAAAATCGCCATAGCGGACAGGCGGTTTGACAAGACGTCCCGTCCGGGTTCGCATCTCGCCATCCTCCCTTCCGGCAGGAAGAAGAGGCACCGATGGGGGCAGACGAACCTGAAAGGGGGAAACGGGAGGAGACGGAGGAGACCGCGGCACCAAAAGCGGAGGTGATGCGGGATCAGGAGCGGGCAGAGCGCGGGCAGGCGAGCGATGACTAGCCGGAGTAGGGTGGGACGGAAGGAGTTGAGGTGGTGTAGACAGTTGCATGTTAGGAAGAACGGGCAGAGCATCGCCCGGACGCGAAAACGGCAGTGGGGGAGCAAAGGGATCCGCGGCAGGAGGACGCGGCTCGTTGACGAGCCGAAGGTGCTGGCGGGACCGTCGGTAAATGGCTCCCGCATGGTCGACGAGATAAGACCTGGGCGACACCGCAGGGCCGACGACGGTAGCGAGCTTGGAGTGACCGGAAGGGGTCTGCATACGAACAACTTGACCGGGGAAGAGGCGCGGCAGCGGGTGGCAGGACCTGTCATGGGAACGCTTTTGGACATCGTGCCTGAAGGCAATGCGTTTCTGAACCGCCGCAGGCGTGAGGACAGATGGTATGAGGGAGCGCTGGGCCACAGGGAGCGGGAGCCTGGTAGCGCGAGACATGAGCCGCTGAGCAGGGGAACCCATGGCAGAGTCGCGGGAAATGTTGCGGAGGTTGAGGAGGGCCAGATAGAAATCGGAGTTAATACCACGACATTGTTCCAGCAGGTTCTTCGCACTGCGGACGGCACGCCCGGCCAGAACGTTGCTTTGCGGGTACTCCGGGCTGCTGGTGAAATGGTGGAAGTTCCACCTGGAAGCGAAAGCTTTAAACTCGGAGCTCGTAAACTGGCTTACATTGTCCGACTGCAGGCTTGCCGGGGGGCCAAAAGTGCCAAAATGAGGGCATAACCTGTCGATGACGGCCGAAGAGGTTAGGGAGTGCAGCCGGTCGACCACAAACCAGCTGGAGTAGGAGTCAACGAGAACCAGGAAGTGTTTGCCTCGCCACTCGAAAATGTTGATGGCATGCCCGGATACCCAGCAGGGTAATGCATTTTTGATCGAGAAGATAGAAGGTGAGGGGCCGAGAGGACTGCAGTATCTTGCAGCTTAGCGTAGCCTTGCCCACAGGAGTAAGAATCGCTCCCCCGTAGGCATGCATGGTTGAGCTGTCAGAAAAAATCTGCTCATTAGTCCTTATTTGTTTGAAGAGTATTGTTGACATAACGTTCGCAACTGCACAGAAAGGTCCGTTATCATAGCAGGTGCGCCCAACACAGTAAACAGGCTGTTCTCCCCCTGAGGTCAACACGTCAACCTCGGGGGTCAACGTGTTGAGGCGGCAGCGCCTGGCCAGGTGTCGCAGCGCAGAGACATAGTTCTCTGCAGATTCCCCAGGGAGCTGACGCCGCGCGAACAGTTTAAAACGTTCTAAGATGCAGTTTGTTGGAATATCACAAATAGCATTAAACTTAGCCACCAGACATACCGGGTCCCGAGCAGATTCTCCCGCAGCGTAGACGAAGAAGTCAGATCGAGTCAGGGCCTCGCGTGTTGAATTTTGATCGCTTTTCGCTTTCTGAAGGTTCGTCGCTGTTCACGTGCTGAATTATCATCGCTTTTTGCGTCCTGCATGCTGAATTTGTGTTGCCTTTTGAAAAGCGACAAAAATTCAGCATGCTTAAACCGAGGATATGAGAAGCGACGCAAATTCAGCAAGCAATCAGCGACAAACTTTCAGGATGCGAAAAGCGACGAAAATTCAGCACGAGAAAAGCGACGAAAATACAGCACATGAAAAGTGACGAAAATTCAGGACGCAAGAGGCGACCAAAATTCAAAAAGCCAAAAGCGACATAAATTCAGGACATGAAAAGCGACAAAATTACAGGACATTAAGCGACGAAATTTCAGAACGCAAAGAGCAACAAAATTTCATCACACGAAAAGCGACGAAAATTCAGCATGCGAAAAGCGACAAAAATTCTGCACGCTTAAAACGAGGAACCCTCAGGACGCGAAAAGCAACGCAAATTCAGCACGAGAAAAGTGACGCAAATTCAGCACATGAAAAGTGACGAAAATTCAGCACATGAAACGTGACGAAAATTCAGCAAGCACTAAGCGACGAAATTTCAGCACGCTAAAAGCGACGAAAATTTAGGACGCGAAAGGAGACGAAAAATCAAAATGCCAAAAGCAATGTAAATTCAGGATGCACAAAGCGACCAAATTTCAGGATGCGTAAAGCGATGATATTTCAGGATGACAAAAGCGACGATATTTCAGCACATGAATAGTGACGAAAATTCAAAACAATAAAAGCAATGTAAATTCAGGATGCAAAAAGCGACGAAATTTCAGCACATGAAAATGGACGAAAATTCAGCACGTGTAACTCGAACAAAATTCAGGATGCGAAAGGCAACAAAAATTCAAAATGCCTAATGCGACGTAAATTCAGGACGTGAAAAGCAACGAAAATTCAGGATGAGAAAAGCGACAAAAATTCAGGACGCGTAAAGCGATTAAATTTCAGCACATGAAAAGTGCCGAAAAGTCATCACACAAAAGGCGACGAAAATTCAGCATGCGAAAAGCGATGAAAATTCAGGACGCAAAAGGCAACGAAAGTTCAAAAAGCTAACAGCGACATACAGGACACGAAAATCGACAAAATTACAGGATGCATTAAGTGACGAAATTTTAGAATGTGAAAAACGACGAAAATTCAGCACACAAAAAGCGACGAAAATTGAGCATGCGAAAAGCGACAAAAATTCAGCACGCTTAAAGCGAGGAATCTTCAGGACGCAAAAAGCAACGCAAATTTAGCACGCGATCAGCAACAAACCTTCAGGACGCGAAAAGCAACGAAAATTCAGCACAAGAAAAGCGACGGAAATTCAGCACATGAAAAGTGATGAAAATTCAGGGTGCAAGAGGCGACAAAAATTCTAAACGCCAAAAGCGACATTAATTCAGGACACAACAAGTGACGAAATTTCAGCCCGCTAAAAGTGACGAAAATTCGGCACATGAAAAGTGACAAAAACTCACCACACAAAAGGCGACGAAAATTCAGCATGCGAAAAGCGACGAAATTTCAGCACACGAAAAGTGACGAAAATTCATGACGCAATTGGCAAGGAAAATTCAAAAAGCCAAAAGCGGCATAAATTCAGGACGTTAAAAGCAACAAAACTACACGACGCATTAGGTGACAAAAATTAATCATGCGTAAAGCGACAAAAATTCAGCACACGGAAGGCGACGTAAATTCATTACGCGAAAAGCGACGAAACTTCAGGACGCATAAAGCGATGAAATTTCAGGACGTGTAAAGGGACTAAATTTCAGCACGCGAAAGGCGACGAAAATTCAGCACGCGATATGCAACAAAAATTCAGGACGCGAAAGGCGACGAAAATTCAAAACACCAAAAGCGACATAAATTCAGGACGAGAAAAGCGACTAAATTTCAGGACGCATAATGCTCAAAATTTCAGCACAGGAAAAGTGACGAAATTTCAGCATGAGAAATGCGACAAAAATACAGCACACAAAAAGTGACGAACTTTCAGGATACGAAAAGCGACAAAATTTAAGGACGCTAAAAGCGACGCAAATTTAGGACGTTAAATGCGACAAAACTTCAGGATGCGAAATGCAACAAAATTTCAGGACGCGATGATATTTCAGCACACGAAAATGACCGAACCAAGACGCGAAAAGCGACAAAAATTCAGTATGCAACGGAATTTCAGGACGTGGAAAGCAACGAAATTGCAGCACAAGAAAAGCGATGAAAATTCACCACATGAAAAGCAATGAAAATTCGGCATGCAAAAATCAGGACGTGAAATGCGACGAAAGTCCAGCATGCGAAAAGCAACGAAAATTCCACATGCAAAAAGGGACGAAAATTTCAGCACAGGAAAAGTCACGAAATTCAGCATCTGAATAGAGACGAAAATTCAGCACACAAAAAGTGACGAACTTTCAGGATGCGAAAAGTGACAAAAATTCAGTATACTAAAAGCGACGAAAATTGAGGACGTGAAATGCGACAAAAATTCAGGACGAGAAATGCAACTAAATTTCAAGACGTGAAAACAGACGAAATTTCAGCACATTAAAATGACCGAACCTTCAGGATGCGAAAAGCAATGAAAATGAGGCACGCTAAAAGTGACAAAAATTCATCATGTTTAAAGCGACGAGAATTCAGCATGCATAAAGATACAAAAAGTCAGCACACGAAAGGCGACATAAATTCAGGACACGAAAGGCGACGAAACTTCAGGACGCATAAAGCAACGAAATTTCAGGACGTGAAAGGCGACGAAATTTCAACATGCGAAAGGCGACGAAAGTTCAGCCTGCGAAAAATGATGAAAACTAAAAACGCGAAAAGCGACATAAATTCAGGAAGTGAAAAGCGCCGAAATTTCAGGATGCATAAAGCGACGAAATTGAGGACGCGATAAGCAACAAAATTTCAGCACAGGAAAAGTGACGAAAATTCAGCATGTGAAAAGCGACGAAAATTCAGCACACGAAAAGTGACAAACCTTCAGGATGCAAAAGATGATGAAAATTCAGGTCGCTAAAAGCGACGAAAATTCAGGACGTGAAATGCGACAAAAATTCAGGACGCGAAATGCAACGAAATTTCAGGACATCGAAAGTAACGAAATTTCAGCACAAGAAATGCGACAACATTTCATAACGCGAAAAGCGATGAAAATCCAGCATGCAGAAAGCGATGAAACTTCAGGATTAGAAATGCGACTAAAATTCCACATGCGAAAAGCAACGAAAATTCAGCATGCGAAAAGTGAGGAAAATTCAGCATACAAAAAGCTACTAAATTTTAGGACGCAAAATGCGATGAAATTTCAGGAGGCGAAAAGCGATGAAATTTCAGCACATGGAAAGCCACGAAATTTCAGCACGTGAACCGCGACGAAAATTCAGCACGCGAAAAACGACGAAAATTCAGCACGAGAAAAGCTACGGAAATTCAAAACGCGAAATGCGAAAAAAATTCAGGACATGAAAGGCGACGAAAATTCAAAGCACCAAAAGTGCCGTAAATTCAGGACGAGAAAAGCAACAAAATTTCAGGACGCATAAATCGACGAAATTTCAGCACGTGATAAACTACGAAAATTATGCATGTGAAAAGCGACGAAAATTCAGCACGCAATAAAGCGACGAAATTTCAGGACGTGAAAGGCGCCGAAATAAGCGACTAAATTTCAGCACAGAAAAAGTGACAAATATTCAGCATGTGAAAAGCGACGAAAGTTCAGCACACGAAAAGTGACAAACCTTCAGGATGCAAAAGGTGATGAAAATTCAGGTCGCTAAAAGCGACGAAAATTCAGGACGTGAAATGCGACAAAAATTCAGGACGCGAAATTCAACGAAATATCAGGACATGGAAAGTAACGACATTTCAGCACAAGAAAAGCAACAACATTTCATAACGTGAAAAGTGATGAAAATTGGACATGCATAAAGCGATGAAACTTCAGGATTAGAAATGCGAGTAAAATTCCACATGCGAAAAGCAACGAAAATTCAGCATGCAAAAAGTGAGGAAAATTCAGCATTCAAAAAGCGACTAAATTTTAGGACGCAAAATGCGATGAAATTTCAGGAGGCGAAAAGCGATAAAATTTCAGCACATGGAAAGCCACGAAATTTCAGAATGTGAACCGCGACGAAAATTCAGCACGCGAAAAACGACGAAAATTCAGCACGAGAAAAGCTACGGAAATTCAAAACGCGAAATGCGAAAAAAATTCAGGACATGAAAGGCGACGAAAATTCAAAGCACCAAAAGTGCCGTAAATTCAGGACGAGAAAAGCGACAAAATTTCAGTACGCATAAATCGACGAAATTTCAGCACGTGATAAACTATGAAAATTATGCATGTGAGAAGCTACGAAAATTTAGCACGCAATAGGTGATGAAATTTCAGCACAGGAAAAGTGACGAAATTTCAGCACACGAAAAGCGACGAAAATTCAGGACGCGAAAGGCGACGAAAATTAAAAACGCGAAAAGCGACGAAAATTCATGACGCAATCGGCAAGGAAAATTCAAAAAGCCAAAAGCGGCATAAATTCAGGATGTGAAAAGCAACAAAACTACAGGACGCATTAGGTGACAAAAATTCAGCATGCATAAAGCGACCAAAATGCAGCACATGGAAGGCGACGTAAATTCAGGACGCGAAAAGCGATGAAACTTCAGGACGCATAAAGCGACGAAATTTCAGGACGTGTAAAGGGACTAAATTTCAGCACGCGAAAGGCGACGAAAATTCAGCACGCGATATGGAACAAAAATTCAGGACGCGAAAGGCGATGAAAATTCAAAACACCAAAAGCGACATAAATTCAGGACGAGAAAAGCGACTAAATATCAGGACGCATAATGCGCAAAATTTCAGCACAGGAAAAGTGACGAAAATTCAGCATGAGAAAAGCGACAAAAATACAGCACACAAAAAGTGACGAACTTTCAGGATGCGAAAAGCGACAAAATTTAAGGACGCTAAAAGCGACGAAAATTTAGGACGTTAAATGCGACAAAACTTCAGGATGCGAAATGCAACAAAATTTCAGGACGCGACGAAATTTCAGCACACGAAAATGACCGAACCTTCAAGACGCGAAAAGCGACGAAAATTCATCATGTTTAAAGCGACGAGAATTCAGCATGCATAAAGAGACAAAATGTCAGCACACGAAAGGCGACATAAATTCAGGACACGAAAGGCGACGAAACTTCGGGACGCATAAAGCGACGAAATTTCAGGACGTGAAAGGCGACGAAATTTCAGGATGCATAAAGCGACGAAATTGAGGACGCGATAAGCGACAACATTTCAGCACAGGAAAAGTGACAAAAATTCAGCATGTGAAAAGCGACGAAAATTCAGCACACGAAAAGTGACAAACCTTCAGGATGCAAAAGGTGATGAAAATTCAGGTCGCTAAAAGCGATGAAAATTCAGGACGTGAAATGCGACAAAAATTCAGGACGCGAAATGCAACGAAATATCAGGACATGGAAAGTAACGAAATTTCAGCATAAGAAAAGCGACAACATTTCATAACGCGAAAAGCGATGAAAATTCAGCATGCAGAAAGTGATGAAACTTCAGGATTAGAAATGCGACTAAAATTCCACATGCGAAGGGCAACGAAAATTCAGCATGCAAAAAGTGAGGAAAATTCAGCATACAAAAAGCGACTAAATTTTAGGACGCAAAATGCGATGAAATTTCAGGAGGCAAAAAGCGATGAAATTTCAGCACATGGAAAGCCACGAAATTTCAGCACGTGAACCGCGACGAAAATTCAGCACGTAATAGGTGATGAAATTTCAGCACAGGAAAAGTGACGAAATTTCAGCACGCGAAAAGCGACGAAAATTCAGGACGCGAAAGGCGACGAAAATTAAAAACGCGAAAAGCGACGAAAATTCATGACGCAATCGGCAAGGAAAATTCAAAAAGCCAAAAGCGGCATAAATTCAGGACTTGAAAAGCAACAAAACTACAGGACGCATTAGGTGACAAAAATTCAGCATGCATAAAGCGACAAAAATTTAGCACACGGAAGGCGACGTAAATTCAGGACGCGAAAAGCGACGAAACTTCAGGACGCATAAAGCGACGAAATTTCAGGACGTGTAAAGAGACTAAAATTCAGGACGCGAAAGGCGACGAAAATTCAAAACACCTAAAGCGACATAAATTCAGGACGCAATCGGCAAGGAAAATTCAAAAAGCCAAAAGCGACATAAATTCAGGAGGTGAAAAGCAATAAAACTACAGGACGCATTAGGTGACAATAATTCAGCATGCGTAAAGTGACAAAAATTCAGCACATGGAAGGCGACGTAAATTCAGGACACGAAAAGCGACGAAACTTCAGGACGCATAAAGCGACGAAATTTCAGGACGTGTAAAGGGACTAAATTTCAGCACCCGAAAGGCGATGGAAATTCAGCACGTGATATGCAACAAAAATTCAGGACGCGAAAGGCGACGAAAATTCAAAACACCAAAAGCAACATAAATTCAGGACGAGAAAAGCGACTAAATTTCAGGACGCATAAAGCGACAAAATTTCAGCACAGCAAAAGTGACGAAAATTCAGCATGAGAAAAGCGACAAAAATACAGCACACAAAAAGTGACGAACTTTCAGGATGCGAAAAGCGACAAAATTTAAGGACGCTAAAAGCGACGAAAATTTAGGACGTTAAATGCGACAAAACCTTCAAGACGCGAAAAGTGACAAAAATTCCGGACACGATATGCAATGGAATTTCAGGACGTGGAAAGCAACGAAAATTCAGCACGCGAAAAACGACGAAAATTCAGCACGAGAAAAGCTACGGAAATTCAAAACGCGAAATGCGAAAAAAATTCAGGACATGAAAGGCGACGAAAATTCAAAGCACCAAAAGTGCCGTAAATTCAGGACGAGAAAAGCGACAAAATTTCAGTACGCATAAATCGACGAAATTTCAGCACGTGATAAACTATGAAAATTATGCATGTGAGAAGCTACGAAAATTTAGCACGCAATAGGTGATGAAATTTCAGCACAGGAAAAGTGACGAAATTTCAGCACACGAAAAGCGACGAAAATTCAGGACGCGAAAGGCGACGAAAATTAAAAACGCGAAAAGCGACGAAAATTCATGACGCAATCGGCAAGGAAAATTCAAAAAGCCAAAAGCGGCATAAATTCAGGATGTGAAAAGCAACAAAACTACAGGACGCATTAGGTGACAAAAATTCAGCATGCATAAAGCGACCAAAATGCAGCACATGGAAGGCGACGTAAATTCAGGACGCGAAAAGCGATGAAACTTCAGGACGCATAAAGCGACGAAATTTCAGGACGTGTAAAGGGACTAAATTTCAGCACGCGAAAGGCGACGAAAATTCAGCACGCGATATGGAACAAAAATTCAGGACGCGAAAGGCGATGAAAATTCAAAACACCAAAAGCGACATAAATTCAGGACGAGAAAAGCGACTAAATATCAGGACGCATAATGCGCAAAATTTCAGCACAGGAAAAGTGACGAAAATTCAGCATGAGAAAAGCGACAAAAATACAGCACACAAAAAGTGACGAACTTTCAGGATGCGAAAAGCGACAAAATTTAAGGACGCTAAAAGCGACGAAAATTTAGGACGTTAAATGCGACAAAACTTCAGGATGCGAAATGCAACAAAATTTCAGGACACGACGAAATTTCAGCACACGAAAATGACCGAACCTTCAAGACGCGAAAAGCGACGAAAATTCATCATGTTTAAAGCGACGAGAATTCAGCATGCATAAAGAGACAAAATGTCAGCACACGAAAGGCGACATAAATTCAGGACACGAAAGGCGACGAAACTTCGGGACGCATAAAGCGACGAAATTTCAGGACGTGAAAGGCGACGAAATTTCAGGATGCATAAAGCGACGAAATTGAGGACGCGATAAGCGACAACATTTCAGCACAGGAAAAGTGACAAAAATTCAGCATGTGAAAAGCGACGAAAATTCAGCACACGAAAAGTGACAAACCTTCAGGATGCAAAAGGTGATGAAAATTCAGGTCGCTAAAAGCGATGAAAATTCAGGACGTGAAATGCGACAAAAATTCAGGACGTGAAATGCAACGAAATATCAGGACATGGAAAGTAACGAAATTTCAGCATAAGAAAAGCGACAACATTTCATAACGCGAAAAGCGATGAAAATTCAGCATGCAGAAAGTGATGAAACTTCAGGATTAGAAATGCGACTAAAATTCCACATGCGAAGGGCAACGAAAATTCAGCATGCAAAAAGTGAGGAAAATTCAGCATACAAAAAGCGACTAAATTTTAGGACGCAAAATGCGATGAAATTTCAGGAGGCGAAAAGCGATGAAATTTCAGCACATGGAAAGCCACGAAATTTCAGCACGTGAACCGCGACGAAAATTAAGCACGCGAAAAACGACGAAAATTCAGCACGAGAAAAGCTACGGAAATTCAAAACGCGAAATGCGAAAAAAATTCAGGACATGAAAGGCGACGAGAATCCAAAGTACCAAAAGTGCCGAAAATTCAGGACGAGAAAAGCGACAAAATTTCAGTATGCATAAATCGACGAAATTTCAGCATGTGATAAACTATGAAAATTATGCATGTGAGAAGCGACGAAAATTCAGCACGCAATAGGTGATGAAATTTCAGCACAGGAAAAGTGACGAAATTTCAGCACGCGAAAAGCGACGAAAATTCAGGACGCGAAAGGCGACGAAAATTAAAAACGCGAAAAGCGACGAAAATTCATGACGCAATCGGCAAGGAAAATTCAAAAAGCCAAAAGCGGCATAAATTCAGGACTTGAAAAGCAACAAAACTACAGGACGCATTAGGTGACAAAAATTCAGCATGCATAAAGCGACAAAAATTTAGCACACGGAAGGCGACGTAAATTCAGGACGCGAAAAGCGACGAAACTTCAGGACGCATAAAGCGACGAAATTTCAGGACGTGTAAAGAGACTAAAATTCAGGACGCGAAAGGCGACGAAAATTCAAAACACCTAAAGCGACATAAATTCAGGACGCAATCGGCAAGGAAAATTCAAAAAGCCAAAAGCGACATAAATTCAGGAGGTGAAAAGCAATAAAACTACAGGACGCATTAGGTGACAATAATTCAGCATGCGTAAAGTGACAAAAATTCAGCACATGGAAGGCGACGTAAATTCAGGACACGAAAAGCGACGAAACTTCAGGACGCATAAAGCGACGAAATTTCAGGACGTGTAAAGGGACTAAATTTCAGCACCCGAAAGGCGATGGAAATTCAGCACGTGATATGCAACAAAAATTCAGGACGCGAAAGGCGACGAAAATTCAAAACACCAAAAGCAACATAAATTCAGGACGAGAAAAGCGACTAAATTTCAGGACGCATAAAGCGACAAAATTTCAGCACAGCAAAAGTGACGAAAATTCAGCATGAGAAAAGCGACAAAAATACAGCACACAAAAAGTGACGAACTTTCAGGATGCGAAAAGCGACAAAATTTAAGGACGCTAAAAGCGACGAAAATTTAGGACGTTAAATGCGACAAAACCTTCAAGACGCGAAAAGCGACAAAAATTCCGGACGCGATATGCAATGGAATTTCAGGACGTGGAAAGCAACGAAAATTCAGCACGCGAAAAACGACGAAAATTCAGCACGAGAAAAGCTACGGAAATTCAAAACGCGAAATGCGAAAAAAATTCAGGACATGAAAGGCGACGAAAATTCAAAGCACCAAAAGTGCCGTAAATTCAGGACGAGAAAAGCGACAAAATTTCAGTACGCATAAATCGACGAAATTTCAGCACATGATAAACTACGAAAATTATGCATGTGAAAAGCGACGAAAATTCAGCACGCAATAGGTGATGAAATTTCAGCACAGGAAAAGTGACGAAATTTCAGCACGCGAAAAGCGACGAAAATTCAGGACGCGAAAGGCGACGAAAATTAAAAACGCGAAAAGCGACGAAATTGCAGGACGGGATAAGCGACAAAATTTAAGCACAGGAAAAGCGACGAAAATTCAGCGTGTGAAAAGCGACGAAAATTCAGCACACGAAAAGCAACGAATCTTCAGGATGCAAATAGTGATGAAAATTCAGGACGCTAAATGCGACGAAAATTCAGGACGTGAAATGCGACAAAAATTCAGGACGGAAAATGCAACGAAATTTCAGGACGTGGAAAACAACGAAATTTCAGAACAGGAAAAGCGACGAAATATGTACATAAATAATACCAATATAACAGATGTTTGGAGAATTCCTAATCCGACTGGCAGGGAATACTCATTTTATTCAATGGTACACAAAACATACTCACGTATAGATTATTTCCTGGTGGATATAAAATTAATCCCTTACACTGTGAACCCAAAATACCATACCAACTCGATCTCAGATCATTCACTGTTAACTTTCTTTTTAAAACTGGAAGTAATGTCTAAGAACAAATCGTTTTGGAGATTCAATCCTTAAATCCTAAAAGACCCGCAAGGGAGTATATATCTAAAGAAACAAATGGACGTGTTTTTTGAAATAAATAACATTCCAGATATATCGCCTACTTTACTATGGGATTCTTTTAAAGCATTTATTAGAGGTGTTATAATCTCATACCAAGCTTTTCAAAATAAAAAGAATAAGAATGAACAAAGACAGTTAGAAGAACAAATTAGGCAACTGGATATAGATAATGCTAAAGATCCATCTATGGATAAGCATAATAAAATAATAATTCTGAAATTTAAATTAAATAAATTATTATCAGCCAAACTTTTAAGACTTTTCCAAATTACAAGACAGGAACATTTTGAATGTGGGGATAAACCACACAAACCTTTGGCTCGTCAGCTAAAATAACGAGAAAAAGAACACACGATTCAAAAGATTAAATCAGATAGAGGGGTATCATTAACTTTACCGAATGATGTTAATAAAAGATTTGCGCAATTTTATGAGAATTTGTACACATCCATAACGACAATGGATACCAATAAAATTACAGAGTTCTTGGATAACTGTAATCTTCCAAAGTTAGTTGAAGGAACAAGAGGAATTGGGTGCACAAATCTCAATTAAGGAATTAGACGATACAATAAATTCAATAAAGAACGGAAAAACTCCAGGTCCTGACGGATTTAATAATGAATTTTATAAAAGTTTTCATGACAAAACTATACCACGTTTACAAAAAATGTATAAATATGCCTTTAAAGAACAAATATTACCTGATACATTAGCTGAATCAACGGTTACATTAATACTTAAAAAAGACAAAGATATAGAAGAACCGGGTTCATATAGAGCTATAGCATTGTTAAATACAGATCAAAAAATATTAGCCAAAACATAGCTAGAAGATTAAGTAAATATATTAGTAAATTAATAAACCCAGATCAAACGGGGTTTATCCCTAAGAGACATTCATCTAATAATATGAGATGGCTACTCAATATAATGCACTCACACAAAACCGAAGAACTAGAATTATCAATTATTTTGTTGGACGCTGAAAAAGCATTTGATCAAGTAGAATGGAATTATATGGTTACAGTATTACAAAAATTCCAATTGGGAGAGAATTTCATTCTATGGATTAAATTATTATATAATAAGCCTACAGCTAGAATATTAACTAATAACATTTTATCTTCGAAATTCCAATTTGTCAAGGGGTAACAGACAAGGATGCTCATTATCACCGCTGTTATTTGCTCTTATAATTGAACCTTTAGCGGAAAAAATTAGAATGCATCCAGATATCCATGGCTATAACACTAAATATTCAAATAATAAAATATCTTTATACGCGGATGATATATTATTGTACATCACGAAACCTCAAATTACTATACCAAACATATTAAATCTAATTGAGGATTTTGGATCCTTTTCTGGATACAGAATAAATTGGAATAAAAGTGAAATTATGTCAATAAAACCGAAAGACTCAACACATCTCTTAAAATTCCCTTTTAAATTAGGTACAGAAAAATTTAACTACTTGGGTATTGAAATTACCAGAACATATCAAGGTATGTTCAAAGCAAATTATAATCCTCTACATAATAAATTAAATACATTAAATAAATTCTGGAAAACGCTTCCGATGTCTTTAATAGGCCGAATAAATGCAATAAAAATGATCTTTTTACCACAAATTCTATACCTATTTCAATCAATTCCTATATATTTACCTAAAAGGTTTTTAAAAAATTGGATTCAGACATTACAAATTTTATATGGGATTATAAATCCCATAGAATACAAAGAACACATTTGAATAAACCTAAAGTATTAGGGGGCTTAGCACTCCCTAAATTTATGTACTATTATTGGTCAGTAAATATTAAAAATATGATTCAACTGATGGACAACTCTGCCCAGCAGGTGGACTGGATTATAATGGAGAGAGAAGACTGCTCCTCTTGTAATATTGGAGCGATCCTCCTCTCACCAATGAAACAGAATAATATAAATTATAACAAAAACCCAATTATACATAGTACAATTAGAACTTGGAAACAAATAAAACAAAATTTAAAATTAAGAAATTTATCGCTTTTATCCCCAATAGTTAATAGCCCTTCGTTTAAACCCTCCATTATAGACAAATCATTTATACAATGGGAAAGATTAGGAATTAAAATGCTCGGAGACTTGTATTAAACTGGAAAATTACTCTCATTCCAACAATTACAAATAAAATATAATCTGGGAAACAATCATTACTTTAAATATTTTCAAATATGTGATTATCTGAAAAAATATACAAAAGATTATTATAACATGCCACCAGATGTACTGGACGAAGCAATGCAGATAAAAGCTGAATCAGCAAACTTAATATCTTATTTGTATAATATTATCTTAAATGTAGAAATACCAACTACGGAAGGTATTAGAAGAGACTGGGAACAAGAATTAGCTATTAAAATTTCAAAGGCGAGGTGGAATGAACATTTATTAAATGTGCATAAATGCTCGATTAATGTAAGACACACTTTAATACAATTCAAAATCTTACACAGATGTTATTATTCAAAAACCAAAATTAGTAAAATTTCCCCCAATGTATCACCTATTTGCGATAAATGTCAGTCTCAAGAAGCTACTATAGCGCACTCATTTGTTTTTTGTACAAAATTCAAAAATTTTGGATTGAAATTTTTGAAATCTTTACAAAATTATTTAAATTATAACTGACACCAAAAGCAGAATGGATTATCTTCGGAACAACGGAAGATAGCCCTCAACTAAATGTGTTTCAAAAGAACCTATTTCATTGCGGGTTAATAACTGGAAAAAAGCTTATCCTAATATTTTGGAAAAATGCTCCAATACCAACTATAAACATGTGGATTTCAAACATTTGAAACATTACACCTGGAAGAGATAAGACTCCTCCTGGCAGGCAAATTAGTTCACTTCCATCTGACATGGTCTTCATTTATAGAACTATTACAAGCATAAGGTGCAAAAGTACTTTAAAAAGTTACCGATGTCAGGACTTGTTAAAGGGGAATGAAAGGTGGCGAGTTGGTATATCCCATTCGCGTGATGCTCATAATAGAGTACTTGTTTTTCTCTCTTCTCTTCTTTCTCTTTTTTTCTTTAGGATCTATCTCTTAATCTTTTTTCTCTAATTTCTCTTCTACAGGGTCTCTGTTCTTTCCTGTTGACACGCTTTTACACTATCACTATTTTCCTTCACTTTCTCTTTCTTCTTAATTTCAACCTTTTCTTTTTATTAGCTTTAAAAAATGAAGGAGTACATTAATTGTAATATGATATATGTGATGAGTACTAATGTAATTGTTTGTAATTTAATGTACTTCTAATAAATAAAATTAAAAACAAATAAAAAAAGAAAAGCGACGAAAATTCACCACGTGAAAAGCAATGAAAATTCAGCATGCGAAAAGTGACGAACCTTCAGGACGCGAAAAGCGATGTAAATGAAGCACGCGAAAAGCAACAAAAATTAATTATTATTAAAGCGACGAAAATTCAGCACGTGTAAAGTGGCAAAAATTCAGCACACGAAATGCACGTAAATTCAGGACGCGAAAAGCGACAAATCTTTAAGATGCATAAAGCGACAAAATTTCAGGACGTGAAAAGCGACGAAATTTCAGCCTGTGACAAATGACGAAATTTCAGCACACGATACGCAATGACATTTCAGCACAGGAATAGTGACGAAATTTCAACACGTGAAAAGCGACGTAAATTCAGCACACGAAAGGTGACGAAACTTAAAAACGCGAAAAGTGACACAAATTCAGGTCGTGAAAAGTGCCGAAATTTCAGGATGCATAAACAACAAAATTGCAGGATGCGATTAGTGACAAAATTTCAGCACAGGAAAAGCGACAGAAATTCAGAACAAGAAAAGCGACGAACCTTCAGGATGCAAAAAGGGATGAAAATTCAGGATGCTAAAAGTGACGGAAATTCAGGATGTGAAATGTGACTAAGATTCAGGATGCGAAATGCAACTAAATTTCAGGACATGGAAAGGAACGAAATTTCAGCACAAGAAAAGCAACGAAAATTCACCACGCGAAAAGCGATAAAAATTCAGTATGCGGAAAGCGACGAAACTTCAGGATGTGAAATCCGACGAAAATTCAGCATGCAAAAAGCGACGAAATTTTAGGATGTGTAAAGAGACAAAAATTCAGGATGCGAAAAGCGCCAAAATTTCAGGATGCATAAAGCGACAAACTTGCAGCAAGCGAAAAGCAACAAAATTAAAGCACAGGAAAAGCGAGGAAAAGCCACAAAAATTCAGCACTCGAAAAGCAACGAAAATTCAGCGTGCGAAAGCAATGAAAATTAAGCACGCGAAATGCGACAAAAATTCAAAATACCAAAAGCGATGTAAATTCAGGAAGAGAAACGCAACTAAATTTCAGGACGCATAAAGCAACGGAATTTCAGCACACGATACGCGACGAAGTTTCAGCACAGGAAAAGTGACGAAAATTCCGCATGTGAAAAGAGACGAAAATTCAGCACACGAAAAGCGACGAACTTTCAGGATGCAAAAAGCGACAAAAATTCAGGACGCTAAAAGCGCCGAAAATTCAGGACGCGAAATGCGACAAAAATTCAGAACGACAAATGCAACTAAATTTCAGGACGTGAAAAGTGACGAAATTTCAGCCGCGAAAAGCGACGAAAATTCAGGACGCGAAAGGTGACGAAAATTAAAAACACGAAAAGCGACATAAATTCAGGACGCAAAAAACACCGAAATTTCAGGATGCATAAAGCGAAGAAATTGCAGGACGCGATAAGCGCCAAAATTTCAGCACAGGAAAAACGACGAAAATTCAGCATGTAAAAAGTGACGAAAATTCAGCACATGAAAAGCAACGAACCTTCACGATGCAAAAAGTGATGAAAATTCAGGACGCTAAACGCGAAGAAAATTCAGGAATTGAAATGCGACTAAAATTCAGGACGCGAAATGCAACGAAATTTCAGGACGTGGAAAGCAATGAAATTTCAGCACAAGAAAAGCGACAAAACTTCAGGATTTGAAATGCGACGAAAATTCAGCATGCGTAAAGCAATGAAAACTCAGCATGCAAAAAGCGACGAAAATTCAGCACGCAAAATGCGACAGCATTTTAAGATGCAAAATGCAATGAAATTTAATGAGGCTAAAAGCGATGAAATTTCAGCACACGGAAAGCCACGAAAATTCAGCACGCGAAAAGTGACGAAAATTCAGCACGTGAAAAGCGATGAAAATTCAGCACGCATAAAGTGATGAAATTTCAGCACGCGATACGCAACGAAATTTCAGCACAGGAAAAGTGATGAAAATTCAGCATGTGAAATGAGACAAAAATTCAGCACACGAAAAGTGACGAGATTTCAGGATGCGAAAAGCGACAAAAATTCAGGACGCTAAAAGCGATGAAAATTCAGGACGTGAAATGCGACAAAATTTCAGGACGCGTAATGCAACTAAATTTCAAGATGTGAAAACCGTCGAAATTTCAGCACATGAAAATGACCGAACTTTCAGGATGCGAAAAATGATGTAAATGAAGCATGTGAAAAGCGATATAAATGAAGCATGTGAAAAGCAACGAAAATTCATCATGATTAAAGCAACGAAAATCCAGCACTTATAAAGTGACAAAAATTCAGCACACGAAAGGCGACGTAAATTCAGGACGCGAAAAGCGACAAAACTTCAGGACGCATAAAGCGACGAAAATTCAGGACGCGAAAGGCGACGAAATTTCAGCACAGGAAAAGTGATGAAACTTCAACACGCGAAAAGCGATGAAAATTCAGGACGCCAAAGGCGACGAAAATTAAAAACGCGAAAAGCGACGAAATTTCAGCCTGCGAAAAACGACGAAAATTCAGCACGCGAAAAGCGACGAACTTTCAGGATGCGAAAAGTGACGAAAATTCAGGACGCTAAAAGCGACGAAAATTCAGGATATGAAATGCGACAAAAATTCAAGATGCGAAATGCAACTAAATTTCAGGACATAAAAACCGACGAAATTTCAGCACAAGAAAATGACCGAACCTTCAGGATGCGAAAAGTGATGTAAATAAAACACGCGAAAAGCAACGAAAATTCATCATGATTAAAGCTACGAAAATTCAGCACTTGTAAGGCGACAAAAATTCAGCACACGAAAGGCGATGTAAATTCAGGGCGCAAAAAGCGACAAAACTTCAGGATGCATAAAGCGACGAAATTTCAGGACGCGAAAGGCGACGGAATTTCAGCCTGTGAAAAACGATGAAATTTCAGCACAGGAATAGTGACGAAAATTCAGCATGCTAAAAGCAATGAAAATTCAGCATGCAAATAGCGACGAAAATTCAGCACGCAAAAAGTGACGAAAATTTAGGACTCAAAATGCGATGAAATTTCAGGAGGCGAAAAGCGATGAAATTTCAACACACGGAGAGCCACGAAAATTCAGCACGCAAAAAGCGACAGAAATTAAGCACACAAAAAGCGACGAACCTTCAGGATGCAATAAGCGATGGAAATTCAGGACGCTAAAAGTGACATAAATTCAGGACGTGAAATGCGACAAAAATTCAGGACGCAAAATGCAATGAAATTTCAGGACGTAGAAAGCAACTAAATTTCAGCACAAGTAAAGCGACGAAAATTCACCATGCGAAAAGCGATGAAAATTCAGCATGCAAAAAGCGACTAATCTTCAGGATGTGAAATGTGACAAAAATTAAGCATGAGAAAAGCAACGAAAATTCAGCATGCAAAAAGGAACGAAAATTCAGCAAGCAAAAAGCGACGAAATTTTAGGACACAAAATGCGCAGACATTTCAGGAGGCAAAAAGTGATGAAATTTCAGCACATGGAAAGCCACGAAAATTCAGCACGAGAAAAGCGACAATAATTCAGCACGCGAAATGCGACAAAAATTCAGCACGCAAAAGGAGACGAAAATTCCACAGCACCAAAAGCGACGTAAATTCAGGACGAGAAAGGCGACTAAATTTCAGGATGGAAAAAGCGCTGAAAATTCACGAGGCGAAAAGTTACGAAAATTGAGGACATGAAATGCGACAAACATATAGGCCATCAGAAAGGGACGAAAATTCAGGGTGCTGAAAGGTACGAAAATTCAGGACGCGAAAAGATATGAAAATTCAGGACGTGAAACGCGACAAACATTTAGGATGCAGAAAGGGACGAAAATTCTGGTTGCGGAAGTACGAAAATTGAGGATTCGAAAAGGTACGAAATTTCAGGATACTAAAACGGAGAAAAATTTAGGATGCGAAAATTCAAAATGCCAAAAGCGACGTAAATTTAGGATGAGAAAAGCGACGAATTTGCAGGAGGCATAAAGCGACGAAATTTCAGCACACGATACGCGATGAAATTTCAGCGCAGGAAAAGTGACGGAATTTCAGCATGCGAAAAGCAAGGAAAATTCAGCATGCAAAAAGCGACGAAAATTCTGCACACAAAAAGCGACGAAAATTCAGGACCAAAAATTCAAAACGCCAAAAGCATTGTAAATTCAGGATGCAAAAGCGACGAAATTTCAGGACGCATAAATCGATGAAATTAATGGACGCGAAAAGCGACGAAACTTCAGGACGCATAAAGTAACGAAATTTCAGGACGTGAAAAGCGACAAAAATTCAGCACACGAAAAGTGACAAAAATTCAGGACAGCGAAAGGCGATGAAAAT
Organism: Malacoraja senta; assembly: GCA_038087875.1. Classification (NCBI taxonomy): domain Eukaryota; kingdom Metazoa; phylum Chordata; class Chondrichthyes; order Rajiformes; family Rajidae; genus Malacoraja; species Malacoraja senta. Next base: position 65,666 of record JAXLNO010005439.1, read on the forward strand.
TCAAAATGCCAAAAGCGACGTAAATTCAGTACGGGAAAAGCAAGGAAATTTCAGGAGGCATGAAGCGACGAAATTTCAGCACAGGAAACGAGACGAAAATTCAGCACATGAAAAGCGACGAGCTTTCAGGATGCGAAAAGCAACAAAAATTCAGGACGCTAAAAGTGACGAAAATTCAGGACGTGAAATGCTACAAAAATTCAGGACGCGAAATGCAACTAAAATTCAGGATGGGAAAACAGACGAAATTTCAGCACACGAAAAGCGCCGAAAATTCAGCACACAAAAGGCGACGAAAATTCAGCATGCAAAAAGTGATTAAAATTTAGCACATGAAAAGTGATGAAAATTCAGAACGCGAAAGGCGCCGAAAATTCAAAAAGCCTAAAGCGACGTAAATTCAGGATGCAAAAAGTGACGAAATTACAGGATGCATAAAGCGACAAAATTTCAGAATGTGAAAAGCAACGAAAATTCAGCACGCGATCAGCGACAAACCTTCAGGATGCGAAAAGGGACAAAAATTCAGCACAAGAAAAGCGACGAAAATCCAGCACATGAAAAGTGACGAAAATTCAGGACGCAAGAGGCACAAAAAATTAAAAATGCCTAAAGCGACATAAATTCAGGATGCGAAAAGCGACTAAATTTTAAGATGCAAAATGCGATCAAATTTAAGGAGGCGAAAAGCGATGAAATTTCAGCACACAGAAAGCCACGAAAATTCAGCACGCGAAAAGTGATGAAAATTCAGCACGCAAAATGCGACAAAAGTTCAGGACGCAAAAGGCGACGAAAATTCAAACCACCAATAGCGACGTAAATTCCGGATGAGAAAAGCGACTAAATTTCAGGACGCATAAAGCGACGAAATTTCAGCACGCGATACGCGACGAAATTTCAGCACAGGAAAAGTGACGAACATTCAGCATGTGAAAAGAGACGAAAATTCAGCACACGAAAAGTGACGAAATTTCAGGATGCGAAAAGCGACAAAAATTCAGGACGCTAAAAGCGACGAAAATTCAGGACGTGAAATGCGACAAAATTTCAGGATGCGTAATGCAACTAAATTTCAAGACGTGAAAACCGACGAAATTTCAGCACATGAAAATGACCGAACTTTCAGGATGCGAAAAGTGATGTAAATGAAGCACGTGAAATGCAATATAAATGAATCATGTGAAAAGCAATGAAAATTCATCATGATTAAATTGACGAAAATCCAGCACTTATAAAGTGACAAAAATTCAGCACACGAAAGGCGACGTAAATTCAGGACGTGAAAAGCGACAAAACTTCAGGACGCATAAAGCGACGAAATTTCAGGACGCGAAAGGCGACGAAATTTCAGCCTATGAAAAACGACGAAATTTCAGCACACGATACGCGATGAAATTTCAGCACAGGAAAAGTGATGAAACTTCAACACGCGAAAAGCGACGAAAATTCAGGACACGAAAGGCGATGAAAATTAAAAACGCGAAAAGCGACGAAATTTCAGCCTGCGAAAAACGTCGAAAATTCAGCACGCGAAAAGCGACAAACTTTCAGGATGCGAAAAGTGACGAAAATTCAGGACGCTAAAAGCGACGAAAATTCAGGATGTGAAATGCGACAAAAATTCAAGATGCGAAATGCAACTAAATTTCAGGACATGAAAACCGACGAAATTTCAGCACAAGAAAATGACCGAACCTTCAGGATGCGAAAAGTGATGTAAATGAAACATGCGAAAAGCAACGAAAATTCATCATGATTAAAGCTACGAAAATTCAGCACTTGTAAGGCGACAAAAATTCAGCACACGAAAGGCGATGTAAATTCAGGGCGCAAAAAGCGACAAAACTTCAGGATGCATAAAGCGACGAAATTTCAGGACGCGAAAGGCGACGGAATTTCAGCCTGTGAAAAACGATGAAATTTCAGCACAGGAATAGTGACGAAAATTCAGCATGCAAAAAGCAATGAAAATTCAGCATGCAAATAGCGACGAAAAATCAGCACGCAAAAAGTGACGGAAATTTAGGACTCAAAATGCGATGAAATTTCAGGAGGCGAAAAGCGATGAAATTTCAACACACGGAGAGCCACGAAAATTCAGCACGCAAAAAGCGACAGAAATTCAGCACACAAAAAGCGACGAACCTTCAGGATGCAATAAGCGATGGAAATTCAGGACGCTAAAAGTGACATAAATTCAGGACGTGAAATGCGACAAAAATTCAGGACGCAAAATGCAATGAAATTTCAGGACGTAGAAAGCAACTAAATTTCAGCACAAGTAAAGCGACGAAAATTCACCACGCGAAAAGCGATGAAAATTCAGCATGCAAAAAGCGACTAATCTTCAGGATGTGAAATGTGACAAAAATTAAGCATGAGAAAAGCAACGAAAATTCAGCATGCAAAAAGGAACGAAAATTCAGCAAGCAAAAAGCGACGAAATTTTAGGACACAAAATGCGCAGAAATTTCAGGAGGCAAAAAGTGATGAAAATTCAGCACGAGAAAAGCGACAATAATTCAGCACGCGAAATGCGACAAAAATTCAGCACGCGAAAGAAGACGAAAATTCCACAGCACCAAAAGCGACGTAAATTCAGGACGAGAAAGGCGACTAAATTTCAGGATGGAAAAAGCGCTGAAAATTCACGAGGCGAAAAGTTACGAAAATTGAGGACATGAAATGCGACAAACATATAGGCCATCAGAAAGGGACGAAAATTCAGGGTGCTCAAAGGTACGAAAATTCAGGACGCGAAAAGATATGAAAATACAGGACGTGAAACGCGACAAACATTTAGGATGCAGAAAGGGACGAAAATTCTGGTTGCGGAAGTACGAAAATTGAGGATTCGAAAAGGTACGAAATTTCAGGATACTAAAACGGAGAAAAATTTAGGATGCGAAAATTCAAAATGCCAAAAGCGACGTAAATTTAGGATGAGAAAAGCGACGAATTTGCAGGAGGCATAAAGCGACGAAATTTCAGCACACGATACGCGATGAAATTTCAGCGCAGGAAAAGTGACGGAATTTCAGCACGCGAAAAGCAAGGAAAATTCAGCATGCAAAAAGCAACGAAAATTCTGCACGCAAAAAGCGACGAAAATTCAGGACGCGAATGGCTACAAAAATTCAAAACGCCAAAAGCATTGTAAATTCAGGATGCAAAAGCGACGAAATTTCAGGACGCATAAATCGATGAAATTAATGGACGCGAAAAGCGACGAAACTTCAGGACGCATAAAGTAACTAAATTTCAGGACGTGAAAAGCGACAAAAATTCAGCACACGAAAAGTGACAAAAATTCAGGACAGCGAAAGGCGATGAAAATTCAAAATGCCAAAAGCGACGTAAATTCAGTACGGGAAAAGCGAGGAAATTTCAGGAGGCATGAAGCGACGAAATTTCAGCACAGGAAACGAGACGAAAATTCAGCACATGAAAAGCGACGAGCTTTCAGGATGCGAAAAGCAACAAAAATTCAGGACGCTAAAAGTGACGAAAATTCAGGACGTGAAATGCTACAAAAATTCAGGACGCGAAATGCAACTAAAATTCAGGACGGGAAAACCGACGAAATTTCAGCACACGAAAAGCGCCGAAAATTCAGCACACAAAAGGCGACGAAAATTCAGCATGCAAAAAGTGATTAAAATTTAGCACATGAAAAGTGATGAAAATTCAGAACGCGAAAGGCGCCTAAAATTCAAAAAGCCTAAAGCGACGTAAATTCAGGACGCAAAAAGTGACGAAATTTCAGGACGCATAAAGCGACAACATTTCAGAATGTGAAAAGCAACGAAAATTCAGCACGCGATCAGCGACAAACCTTCAGGACGCGAAAAGGGACAAAAATTCAGCACAAGAAAAGCGACGAAAATCCAGCACATGAAAAGTGACGACAATTCAGGACGCAAGAGGCACAAAAAATTAAAAATGCCTAAAGCGACATAAATTCAGGATGCGAAAAGCGACTAAATTTTAAGACGCAAAATGCGATCAAATTTAAGGAGGCAAAAAGTGATGAAATTTCAGCACACAGAAAGCCACGAAAATTCAGCACGCGAAAAGTGATGAAAATTCAGCACGCAAAATGCGACAAAAGTTCAGGACGCAAAAGGCGACGAAAATTCAAACCACCAATAGCGACGTAAATTCCGGATGAGAAAAGCGACTAAATTTCAGGACGCATAAAGCGACGAAATTTCAGCACGCGATACGCGACGAAATTTCAGCACAGGAAAAGTGACGAACATTCAGCATGTGAAAAGAGACGAAAATTCAGCACACGAAAAGTGACGAAATTTCAGGATGCGAAAAGCGACAAAAATTCAGGACGCTAAAAGCGACGAAAATTCAGGACGTGAAATGCGACAAAATTTCAGGATGCGTAATGCAACTAAATTTCAAGACGTGAAAACCGACGAAATTTCAGCACATGAAAATGACCGAACTTTCAGGATGCGAAAAGTGATGTAAATGAAGCACGTGAAATGCAATATAAATGAATCATGTGAAAAGCAATGAAAATTCATCATGATTAAATTGACGAAAATCCAGCACTTATAAAGTGACAAAAATTCAGCACACGAAAGGCGACGTAAATTCAGGACGTGAAAAGCGACAAAACTTCAGGACGCATAAAGCGACGGAATTTCAGGACGCGAAAGGCGACGAAATTTCAGCCTGTGAAAAACGACGAAATTTCAGCACACGATACGCGATGAAATTTCAGCACAGGAAAAGTGATGAAACTTCAACACGCGAAAAGCGACGAAAATTCAGGACGCGAAAGGCGACGAAAATTAAAAACGCGAAAAGCGACGAAATTTCAGCCTGCGAAAAACGTCGAAAATTCAGCACGCGAAAAGCGACGAACTTTCAGGATGCGAAAAGTGACGAAAATTCAGGACGCTAAAAGCGACGAAAATTCAGGATGTGAAATGCGACAAAAATTCAAGATGCGAAATGCAACTAAATTTCAGGACATGAAAACCGACGAAATTTCAGCACAAGAAAATGACCGAACCTTCAGGATGCGAAAAGTGATGTAAATGAAACACGTGAAAAGCAACGAAAATTCATCATGATTAAAGCTACGAAAATTCAGCACTTGTAAGGCGACAAAAATTCAGCACACGAAAGGCGATGTAAATTCAGGGCGCAAAAAGCGACAAAACTTCAGGATGCATAAAGCGACGAAATTTCAGGACGCGAAAGGCGACGGAATTTCAGCCTGTGAAAAACGACGAAATTTCAGCACAGGAATAGTGACGAAAATTCAGCATGCAAAAAGCAATGAAAATTCAGCATGCAAATAGCGACGAAAATTCAGCACGCAAAAAGTGATGAAAATTTAGGATGCAAAATGCGATGAAATTTCAGGAGGCGAAAAGCGATGAAATTTCAGCACACGGAGAGCCACGAAAATTCAGCACGCAAAAAGTGACGGAAATTCAGCACACAAAAAGCGACGAACCTTCAGGATGCAATAAGCGATGAAAATTCAGGACGCTAAAAGTGACAAAAATTCAGGACATGAAATGCGACAAAAATTCAGGACGCAAAATGCAATGAAATTTCAGGACGTAGAAAGCAACTAAATTTCAGCACAAGTAAAGCGACGAAAATTCACCACGCGAAAAGCGATGAAAATTCAGCATGCAAAAAGCGACTAATCTTCAGGATGTGAAATGTGACAAAAATTAAGCATGAGAAAAGCAACGAAAATTCAGCATGCAAAAAGGAATGAAAATTCAGCAAGCAAAAAGCGACGAAATTTTAGGACACAAAATGCGCAGAAATTTCAGGAGGCAAAAAGTGATGAAATTTCAGCACACGGAAAGCCACGAAAATTCAGCACGAGAAAAGCGACAATAATTCAGCACGCAAAATGCGACAAAAATTCAGCACGCGAAAGGAGACGAAAATTCCACAGCACCAAAAGCGACGTAAATTCAGGACGAGAAAGGCGACTAAATTTCAGGATGCAAAAAGCGATGAAAATTCACGAGGCGAAAAGTTACGAAAATTGAGGACATGAAATGCGACAAACATATAGGCCATCAGAAAGGGACGAAAATTCAGGGTGCTGAAAGGTACGAAAATTCAGGACGCGAAAAGATATGAAAATTCAGGACGTGAAACGCGACAAACATTTAGGATGCAGAAAGGGACGAAAATTCTGGTTGCGGAAGTACGAAAATTGAGGATTCGAAAAGGTACGAAATTTCAGGATACTAAAACGGAGAAAAATTTAGGATGCGAAAATTCAAAATGCCAAAAGCGACATAAATTTAGGATGAGAAAAGCGACGAATTTGCAGGAGGCATAAAGCGACGAAATTTCAGCACACGATACGCGATGAAATTTCAGCGCAGGAAAAGTGACGGACTTTCAGCACGCGAAAAGCAAGGAAAATTCAGAATGCAAAAAGCGACGAAAATTCTGCACGCAAAAAGCGACGAAAATTCAGGACAGCGAAAGGCGATGAAAATTCAAAATGCCAAAAGCGACGTAAATTCAGTACGGGAAAAGCGAGGAAATTTCAGGAGGCATGAAGCGACGAAATTTCAGCACAGGAAACGAGACGAAAATTCAACACATGAAAAGCGACGAGCTTTTAGGATGCGAAAAGCAACAAAAATTCAGGACGCTAAAAGTGACAAAAATTCAGGACGTGAAATGCTACAAAAATTCAGGACGCGAAATGCAACTAAATTTCAGGACGGGAAAACCGATGAAATTTCAGCACACGAAAAGCGCCGAAAATTCAGCACACAAAAGGCGACGAAAATTCAGCATGCAAAAAGTGATTAAAATTTAGCACATGAAAAGTGATGAAAATTCAGAACGCGAAATGCGCCGAAAATTCAAAAAGCCTAAAGCGACGTAAATTCAGGACGCAAAAAGTGACGAAATTACAGGACGCATAAAGCGACAAAATTTCAGAATGTGAAAAGCAACGAAAATTCAGGACGCGATCAGCGACAAACCTTCAGGACGCGAAAAGGGACAAAAATTCAGCACAAGAAAAGCGACGAAAATCCAGCACATGAAAAGTGACGAAACTTCAGGACGCAAGAGGCACAAAAAATTAAAAATGCCTAAAGCGACATAAATTCAGGATGCGAAAAGCGGCGAAATTTCAGGACGAGAAAAGCGCCAAAAATTCAGGACGCAAAACGCGCGAAATTTCAGCACATGAAAAGTGACGAAAATTCAGCATGTGAAAAGCAACTAAAATTCAGGACGCTAAATGTGACCCAAATTTCAGGACGCAATAATCAACGAAATTTCAGCACACCTAAAGTGATGAAAATTCAGGATGCGAAAGGCGACAAAAATTCAAAACGTCAAAAGTGACGTAAATTCAGGTTGCGAAAAGCGACAAAAGTTCAGGACACATGAAGCGACAAAATTTCAGGACATGAAAAGCGACAACATTTTAGCACATGAAAGGTGACGAAAATTCAGCACGTGACAAGCGAAGAAAATTCAGCAAAAAAAAGTAAAATAAATTCAGGAACGCGAAAAGCGACGAACTTTCAGCACACGATACGTGATGAAATTTCAGCACTGGAAAAGTGACGAATTTCAGCACGCGAAAAGCGACGAAAATTCAGGACACGAAAGGCAAGGAAAATAAAAACGCCAAAGGTGACATAAATTCAGGATGCTAAAAGCGACAAAATTACAGGAAGCATTAAGCGACAAAACTTCAGCACAGGAAAAGAGACGAAAATTCAGCATGCGAAAAGCGACAAAAATTCACCACTCTTAAAGCGAGGAACTTTCAGGTTGCGAAAAGAAACGCAAATTCATCAGGCGATCAGAGCCTAACCTTCAGGACACGAAAAACTACGAAAATTCAGCACGAGGAAAGCAATGAAAAGTCAGCACATGAAAAGTGACGAAAATTCAGGACGCAAGAGGTGACAAAAATTTTAAACGCCAAAAGCAACATAAATTCAGGACGCAAGAAGTGACAAAATTTCAGCACGAAACAAGTGACGAATATTCAGCATGCATAAAGCGACGAAAATTCAGCACGCGAAAAGCGACAAAAATTCATGACGCAAAAGGCGACAAAAATTCAAAACGCCAAAAGCAATGTAAATTCAGGATGCAAAAAGCGATGAAATTTTAGGACGCATAAAGCGACAAAATTTCAGGTCGAGAAAAGTGACGAACTTTCAGCACGTGAAAAGCGAAGATAATTCAGCCTGTGAAAAGCGATGAAAATTCAGCACGCGAAAAGCGACGAAAATTCAGCACACGAAAAGTGACACAAATTCTGGTTGCCAAAGGCGATAAAAATTCAAAACGCCAAAAGCAATATAAATTCAGGATGAGAAAAGAGACAAAATTTCAGGACGCATAAAGCGACGAAATTTCAGCACAGGAAAAGTGATGAAAAATCAGCATGTGAAAAGAGACAAAAATTCAGCACACGAAAAGCAACGAACCTTCAGGATGCAAAAATTGATGAAAATTCAGGACGCTAAAGGCGACGAAAATTCAGGACGCCAAATGCAACATAAATTCAGGACGTGAAATGCAACGAAATTTCAGGACATGAAAAGCAACGAAATTTCAGCACAAGAAAAGCGACGAAAATTCACCATGCGAAAAGCGATGAAAATTCAGCATGCGAAAGGCGACGAAACTTCAGCACGCAAAAAGCAACAACATTTTATGGCGAAAAATGCGATGAAATTTCAGGGTGCGACAAACATTCAGGAGGCGAAACGGGACGAAAATTCAGGACGCAGAAAGGGACGAAAATTCAGGATGCGGAATGGTACAAATATTCAGGATTCGAAAAGGTACGAAAATTCAGGATGCTAAAATGGAGGAAAGCAACGAAAATTCAGCGTTTGAAATGGGGGGAAATGTCAGGACGAGAAAAGCGACGAAAATTCAAAATACCAAAAGCAACGTAAATTCAGGACGAGAAAATCAACTAAATTTCAGGACGCATATAGTGACAAAATTTCAGCATGCGATACGTGATGACATTTCAGCACAGGAATAGTGACGAAATTTCAGCACGAGAAAAGCGAGGAAAATTCAGCATGCAAAAAGCGACAAAAATTCAGCACGCAAAAAGTGACGAAAATTCATGACGCGAAAGGTAATGAAAATTCAAAACACCAAAAGCAATATAAATTCAGGATGCAAAATGCGATGAAATTTCAGGACGCAAAAAGCGATGAAATTTTAGGACACGAAAAGCAACGAAACCAGGACGCATAAAGTGACAACATTTCAGGACGAAAATTCAGCACGCGAAAAGTGATTAAAAATTCAGCATGCGAAAAGCGACAAACCTTCAGGATGCGAAAAGTGATGAAAATGAAGCATCAGGAGGCGAAAGGCGACGAAAATTCAAAATGCCAAAAGCGACATAAATTCAGGACGTGAAAAGCGACAAAAATTCTGCATGCGAAAAGGGATGAGGATGTGAAAAGTGATGAAAATGAAGCAGGCGAAAAGCAACGAAAATGAAGCACACGAAAAGTGACGTAAATTCAGGGGAATAAAAGCGACGAAATTTCAGGACGCATAATGCGACGAAATTTCAGGATGTGAAAAGCGACGAAAATTCAGCACGAGAAAAGTGATGACCCTTCAGGACACGAAAAGCGACGAAAATTCAGCATGCGAAAAGCGATGAAAATTCAGCATGCGAAAGGCGACGAAACTTCAGCACGCAAAAAGCAACAAAATTTTATGGCGCAAAATGCGATGAAATTTCAGGGTGCAAAAAGCTACCAAAATTCAGGACGTGAAACGCGACAAACATTCAGGAGGCGAAACGGGACGAAAATTCAGGACACAGAAAGGGACGAAAATTCAGGATGCGGAATGGTACAAATATTCAGGATTCGAAAAGGTACGAAAATTCAGGATGCTAAAATGGAGAAAAGCAACGAAAATTCAGCGTTTGAAATGGGGGGAAATGTCAGGACATGAAAAGCGAAGAAAATTTAAAATACCAAAAGCAACGTAAATTCAGGACGAGAAAATCAACTAAATTTCAGGATGCATAAAGCGACGAAATTTCAGCATGCGATACGTGATGACATTTCAGCACAGGAATAGTGACGAAATTTCAGCACGAGAAAAGCGAGGAAAATTCAGCATGCAAAAAGCGACAAAAATTCAGCACGCAAAAAGCGACAAAAATTCAGAACGCAAAAAGCGACGAAAATTCATGACGCGAAAGGTGATGAAAATTCAAAACGCCAAAAGCAATATAAATTCAGGATGCAAAATGCGATGAAATTTCAGGACGCAAAAAGCGATGAAATTTTTGGACACGAAAAGCAACGAAACCAGGACGCATAAAGTGACAACATTTCAGGACGACTAAAGCAACGAAAATTCAGCACGCGAAAAGTGATAAAAATTCAGCATGCGAAAAGTGACAAACCTTCAGGACGCAAAAATGATGAAAATGAAGCATCAGGAGGAGAAAGGCGACGAAAATTCAAAATGCCAAAAGCAACAAATTCAGGACGTGAAAAGCGACAAAAATTCTGCATGCGAAAAGCGATGAGGATGCGAAAAGTGATGAAAATGAAGCATGCGAAAGGCGACGAAACTTCAGCACGCAAAAAGCAACAACATTTTATGGCAAAAAATGCGATGAAATTTCAGGGTGCGACAAACATTCAGGAGGCGAAACGGGACGGAAATTCAGGACGCAGAAAGGGACGAAAATTCAGGATGCGGAATGGTACAAATATTCAGGATTCGAAAAGGTACGAAAATTCAGGTAGCTAAAATGGAGAAAAGCAACGAAAATTCAGCGTTTGAAATGGGGGGAAATGTCAGGACGAGAAAAGCGACGAAAATTCAAAATACCAAAAGCAACGTAAATTCAGGACGAGAAAATCAACTAAATTTCAGGACGCATATAGTGACAAAATTTCAGCATGCGATACGTGATAACATTTCAGCACAGGAATAGTGACGAAATTTCAGCACGAGAAAAGCGAGGAAAATTCAGCATGCAAAAAGCGACAAAAATTCAGCACGCAAAAAGTGACGAAAATTCATGACGCGAAAGGTGATGAAAATTCAAAACGCCAAAAGCAATATAAATTAAGGATGCAAAATGCGATGAAATTTCAGGACGTAAAAAAGCGATGAAATTTTAGGACACGAAAAGCACCGAAACCAGGACGCATAAAGTGACAACATTTCAGGACGACTAAAGCAACGAAAATTCAGCACGCGAAAAGTGATAAAAAAATTCAGCATGCGAAAAGCGACAAACCTTCAGGACGCGAAAAGTGATGAAAATGAAGCATCAGGAGGCGAAAGGCGACGAAAATTCAAAATGCCAAAAGCGACATAAATTCAGGACGTGAAAAGCGACAAAAATTCTGCATGCGAAAAGGGATGAGGATGCGAAAAGTGATGAAAATGAAGCAGGCGAAAAGCAACGAAAATGAAGCACACGAAAAGTGACGTAAATTCAGGGGAATAAAAGCGACGAAATTTCAGGACGCATAATGCGACGAAATTTCAGGATGTGAAAAGCGACGAAAATTCAGCACGTGAAAAGTGATGACCCTTCAGGACACGAAAAGCGACGAAAATTCAGCATGCGAAAAGCGATGAAAATTCAGCATGCGAAAGGCGACGAAACTTCAGCACGCAAAAAGCAACAACATTTTATGGCGCAAAATGCAATGAAATTTCAGGGTGCAATAAGCTACCAAAATTCAGGACGTGAAACGCGACAAACATTCAGGAGGCGAAACGGGACGAAAATTCAGGACACAGAAAGGGACGAAAATTCAGGATGCGGAATGGTACAAATATTCAGGATTCGAAAAGGTACGAAAATTCAGGATGCTAAAATGGAGAAAAGCAACGAAAATTCAGCGTTTGAAATGGGGGGAAATGTCAGGACGTGAAAAGCGACGAAAATTTAAAATACCAAAAGCAACGTAAATTCAGGACGAGAAAATCAACTAAATTTCAGGATGCATAAAGCGACGAAATTTCAGCATGCGATACGTGATGACATTTCAGCACAGGAATAGTGACGAAATTTCAGCACGAGAAAAGCGAGGAAAATTCAGCATGCAAAAAGCGACAAAAATTCAGCACGCAAAAAGCGAAAAAAATTCAGAACGCAAAAAGCGACGAAAATTCATGACGCGAAAGGTGATGAAAATTCAAAACGCCAAAAGCAATATAAATTCAGGATGCAAAATGCGATGAAATTTCAGGACGCAAAAAGCGATGAAATTTTAGGACACGAAAAGCAACGAAACCAGGACGCATAAAGTGATAACATTTCAGGACGACTAAAGCAACGAAAATTCAGCACGCGAAAAGTGATAAAAATTCAGCATGCGAAAAGCGACAAACCTTCAGGACGCAAAAATGATAAAAAATGAAGCATCAGGAGGAGAAAGGCGACGAAAATTCAAATTGCCAAAAGCAACATAAATTCAGGACGTGAAAAGCGACAAAAATTCTGCATGCGAAAAGCGATGAGGTTGCGAAAAGTGATGAAAATGAAGCACGCGAAAAGCAACGAAAATGAAGCACTCGAAAAGTGACGTAAATTCAGGAGAATAAAAGCGACGAAATTTCAGGACGCATAATGCGACGAATTTCAGGATGTGAAAAACGATGAAAATTCAGCACGCGAGAAGTGACGAACCATCAGGAGACGGAAGGCGACAAAAATTCAAAATGCCTAAAGCAACGTAAATTCAGGATGCGAAAAGCGACAAAATTTCATGACATGAAAAGCGATAAAATTTCGGCACACAAAATGTGACGAACCTTCAGGACTTGAAAAGCGACGAAAATTCAGCACGCGAAAAGTGATGACCCTTCAGGACATGAAAAGCGATGAAAATTCAGCACGTGAAAAGTGGCGAAAATTCAGCATGCAAAAAGCGACGAAATTTCAGGACGTGAAAAGCGACGAAATTTCAGCACATGAAAAGTGCTGAAGTTTCAGCACACAAAAAGCAACGAAAATTCAGAACGTGAAAAGTGACAAAAATTCAGCACGCGAAAAGCGACGAAATTTCAGCACGCGAAAAGTGACGAAAATTCAACCTGCGAAAGGCGATGAAAATTCAGCACGTGAAAAGTGACGAACCTTCAGGACGCGAAAAACGACGAAAATTCAGCAAGCGAAAAGCGACGAAAATTCAGGACGCGAAAGGCGACAAAAATTCAAAACGCCAAAAGCAATGTAAATTCAGGATGCAAAAAGCGATGAAATTTAAGGATGCATAAAGCGACAAAATTTCAGGACGAGAAAAGTGACGAAACTGCAGGACGCACAAAGCGACAAAATTTCAGGTCGTGAAAAGCAACGAACTTTCAGCACATGAAAAGCGAAGATAATTCAGCCTGTGAAAAGTGATGAAAATTCAGCACGCGAAAAGCGACGAAAATTCAGCACACGAAAAGTGACACAAATTCTGGTCGCCAAAGGCGATAATAATTCAAAACGCCAAAAGCAATATAAATTCAGGATGAGAAAAGAGACGAAATTTCAGGATGCATAAAGCGACGAAATTTCAGCACAGGAAAATTGATGAAAAATCAGCATGTGAAAAGAGACGAAAGTTCAGCACACGAAAAGCAACAAAATTTTATGGCGCAAAATGCGATGAAATTTCAGGGTACGAAAAGCTACCAAAATTCAGGCCGTGAAACGCGACAAACATTCAGGAGGCGAAACGGGACGAAAATTCAGGATGCAGAAAGGGACGAAAATTCAGGATGCGGAATGGTACAAATATTCAGGATTCGAAAAGGTACAAAAATTTAGGATGCTAAAATGGAGAAAAGCAACGAAAATTCAGCGTTTGAAATGGGGGAAATGTCAGGACGTGAAAAGCGACGAAAATTTAAAATACCAAAAGCAACGAGAAAATCAACTAAATTTCAGGACGCATAAAGCGACGAAATTTCAGCATGCGATACGTGATGACATTTCAGCACAGGAATAGTGACGAAATTTCAGCACGAGAAAAGCGAGGAAAATTCAGCATGCAAAAAGCGACAAAAATTCAGCACGCAAAAAGCGACAAAAATTCAGAACGCAAAAGGCGACGAAAATTCATGACGCGAAAGGTGATGAAAATACAAAACGCCAAAAGCAATATAAATTCAGGATGCAAAATGCGATGAAATTTCAGGACGCAAAAAGCGATGAAATTTTAGGACACGAAAAGCAACGAAACCAGGACGCATAAAGTGACAAGATTTCAGGACGACTAAAGCAACGAAAATTCAGCACGCGAAAAGTGATAAAAATTCAGCATGCGAAAAGCGACAAACCTTCAGGACGCAAAAATGATGAAAATGAAGCATCAGGAGGAGAAAGGCGACGAAAATTCAAATTGCCAAAAGCAACATAAATTCAGGACGTGAAAAGCGACAAAAATTCTGCATGCGAAAAGGGATGAGGATGCGAAAAGTGATGAAAATGAAGCACGCGAAAAGCAACGAAAATGAAGCACTCGAAAAGTGACGTAAATTCAGGAGAATAAAAGCGACGAAATTTCAGGACGCATAATGCGACGAATTTCAGGATGTGAAAAACGATGAAAATTCAGCACGCGAGAAGTGACGAACCATCAGGAGACGGAAGGCGACAAAAATTCAAAATGCCTAAAGCAACGTAAATTCAGGATGCGAAAAGCGACAAAATTTCATGACATGAAAAGCGATAAAATTTCGGCACACAAAATGTGACGAACCTTCAGGACTTGAAAAGCGACGAAAATTCAGCACGCGAAAAGTGATGACCCTTCAGGACATGAAAAGCGATGAAAATTCAGCACGTGAAAAGTGGCGAAAATTCAGCATGCAAAAAGCGACGAAATTTCAGGACGTGAAAAGCGACGAAATTTCAGCACATGAAAAGTGCTGAAGTTTCAGCACACAAAAAGCAACGAAAATTCAGAACGTGAAAAGTGACAAAAATTCAGCACGCGAAAAGCGACGAAATTTCAGCACGCGAAAAGTGACGAAAATTCAACCTGCGAAAGGCGATGAAAATTCAGCACGTGAAAAGTGACGAACCTTCAGGACGCGAAAAACGACGAAAATTCAGCAAGCGAAAAGCGACGAAAATTCAGGACGCGAAAGGCGACAAAAATTCAAAACGCCAAAAGCAATGTAAATTCAGGATGCAAAAAGCGATGAAATTTAAGGATGCATAAAGCGACAAAATTTCAGGACGAGAAAAGTGACGAAACTGCAGGACGCACAAAGCGACAAAATTTCAGGTCGTGAAAAGCAACGAACTTTCAGCACATGAAAAGCGAAGATAATTCAGCCTGTGAAAAGTGATGAAAATTCAGCACGCGAAAAGCGACGAAAATTCAGCACACGAAAAGTGACACAAATTCTGGTCGCCAAAGGCGATAATAATTCAAAACGCCAAAAGCAATATAAATTCAGGATGAGAAAAGAGACGAAATTTCAGGATGCATAAAGCGACGAAATTTCAGCACAGGAAAATTGATGAAAAATCAGCATGTGAAAAGAGACGAAAGTTCAGCACACGAAAAGCAACAAAATTTTATGGCGCAAAATGCGATGAAATTTCAGGGTACGAAAAGCTACCAAAATTCAGGCCGTGAAACGCGACAAACATTCAGGAGGCGAAACGGGACGAAAATTCAGGATGCAGAAAGGGACGAAAATTCAGGATGCGGAATGGTACAAATATTCAGGATTCGAAAAGGTACAAAAATTTAGGATGCTAAAATGGAGAAAAGCAACGAAAATTCAGCGTTTGAAATGGGGGAAATGTCAGGACGTGAAAAGCGACGAAAATTTAAAATACCAAAAGCAACGAGAAAATCAACTAAATTTCAGGACGCATAAAGCGACGAAATTTCAGCATGCGATACGTGATGACATTTCAGCACAGGAATAGTGACGAAATTTCAGCACGAGAAAAGCGAGGAAAATTCAGCATGCAAAAAGCGACAAAAATTCAGCACGCAAAAAGCGACAAAAATTCAGAACGCAAAAGGCGACGAAAATTCATGACGCGAAAGGTGATGAAAATACAAAACGCCAAAAGCAATATAAATTCAGGATGCAAAATGCGATGAAATTTCAGGACGCAAAAAGCGATGAAATTTTAGGACACGAAAAGCAACGAAACCAGGACGCATAAAGTGACAAGATTTCAGGACGACTAAAGCAACGAAAATTCAGCACGCGAAAAGTGATAAAAATTCAGCATGCGAAAAGCGACAAACCTTCAGGACGCAAAAATGATGAAAATGAAGCATCAGGAGGAGAAAGGCGACGAAAATTCAAATTGCCAAAAGCAACATAAATTCAGGACGTGAAAAGCGACAAAAATTCTGCATGCGAAAAGGGATGAGGATGCGAAAAGTGATGAAAATGAAGCACGCGAAAAGCAACGAAAATGAAGCACTCGAAAAGTGACGTAAATTCAGGAGAATAAAAGCGACGAAATTTCAGGACGCATAATGCGACGAATTTCAGGATGTGAAAAACGACGAAAATTCAGCACGCGAGAAGTGACGAACCATCAGGAGACGGAAGGCGACGAAAATTCAAAATGCCTAAAGCAACGTAAATTCAGGATGCGAAAAGCGACAACATTTCATGACATGAAAAGCGATAAAATTTCGGCACACAAAATGTGACGAACCTTCAGGACTTGAAAAGCGACGAAAATTCAGCACGCGAAAAGTGATGACCCTTCAGGACATGAAAAGCAATGAAAATTCAGCACGTGAAAAGTGGCGAAAATTCAGCATGCAAAAAGCGACGAAATTTCAGGACGTGAAAAGCGACGAAATTTCAGCACATGAAAAGTGCTGAAGTTTCAGCACACAAAAAGCAACGAAAATTCAGAACGTGAAAAGTGACAAAAATTCAGCACGCGAAAAGCGACGAAATTTCAGCACGCGAAAAGTGACGAAAATTCAACCTGCGAAAGGCGATGAAAATTCAGCACGTGAAAAGTGATGAACCTTCAGGACGCGAAAGGCGACAAAAATTCAAAACGCCAAAAGCAATGTAAATTCAGGATGCAAAAAGCGATGAAATTTAAGGATGCATAAAGCGACAAAATTTCAGGACGAGAAAAGTGACGAAACTGCAGGACGCACAAAGCGACAAAATTTCAGGTCCTGAAAAGCAATGAAAAGCGAAGATAATTCAGCCTGTGAAAAGTGATGAAAATTCAGCACGTGAAAAGCGACGAAAATTCAGCACACGAAAAGTGACACAAATTCTGGTCGCCAAAGGCGATAATAATTCAAAACGCCAAAAGCAATATAAATTCAGGATGAGAAAAGAGACGAAATTTCAGGATGCATAAAGCGATGAAATTTCAGCACAGGAAAAGTGATGAAAAATCAGCATGTGAAAAGAGACGAAAGTTCAGCACACGAAAAGCAACAAAATTTTATGGCGCAAAATGCGATGAAATTTCAGGGTACGAAAAGCTACCAAAATTCAGGCCGTGAAACGCGACAAACATTCAGGAGGCGAAACGGGACGAAAATTCAGGACGCAGAAAGGGACGTAAATTCAGGATGCGGAATGGTACAAATATTCAGGATTCGAAAAGGTACAAAAATTTAGGATGCTAAAATGGAGAAAAGCAACGAAAATTCAGCGTTTGAAATGGGGGAAATGTCAGGACGTGAAAAGCGACGAAAATTTAAAATACCAAAAGCAACGCGAAAATCAACTAAATTTCAGGACGCATAAAGCGACGAAATTTCAGCATGCGATACGTGATGACATTTCAGCACAGGAATAGTGACGAAATTTCAGCACGAGAAAAGCGAGGAAAATTCAGCATGCAAAAAGCGACAAAAATTCAGCACACAAAAAGCGACAAAAATTCAGAACGCAAAAGGCGACGAAAATTCATGACGCGAAAGGTGATGAAAATTGAAAACGCCAAAAGCAATATAAATTCAGGATGCAAAATGCGATGAAATTTCAGGACGCAAAAAGCGATGAAATTTTAGGACACGAAAAGCAACGAAACCAGGACGCATAAAGTGACAACATTTCAGGTCGACTAAAGCAACGAAAATTCAGCACGCGAAAAGTGATAAAAATTCAACACGCAAAAAGCGACAAAAATTCAGCACGCAAAAAGTGACGAAAATTCATGACGCGAAAGGTGATGAAAATTCAAAATGCCAAAAGCAATATAAATTCAGGATGCAAAATGCGATGAAATTTCAGGACGTAAAAAAGCGATGAAATTTTAGGACACGAAAAGCAACGAAACCAGGACGCATAAAGTGACAACATTTCAGGACAACTAAAGCAACGAAAATTCAGCACGCGAAAAGTGATAAAAAATTCAGCATGCGAAAAGCGACAAACCTTCAGGACACGAAAAGTGATGAAAATGAAGCATCAGGAGGCGAAAGGCGACGAAAATTCAAAATGCCAAAAGCGACATAAATTCAGGACGTGAAAAGCGACAAAAATTCTGCATGCGAAAAGGAATGAGGATGCGAAAAGTGATGAAAATGAAGCAGGCGAAAAGCAACGAAAATGAAGCACACGAAAAGTGACGTAAATTCAGGGGAATAAAAGCGACGAAATTTCAGGACGCATAATGCGACGAAATTTCAGGATGTGAAAAGCGACGAAAATTCAGCACGCGAAAAGTGATGACCCTTCAGGACATGAAAAGCGATGAAAATTCAGCATGCGAAAAGCAATGAAAATTCAGCATGCGAAATGCGACGAAACTTCAGCACGCAAAAAGCAACAAAATTTTATGGCGCAAAATGCGATGAAATTTCAGGGTGCAAAAAGCTACCAAAATTCAGGACGTGAAACGCGACAAACATTCAGGAGGTGAAACGGGACTAAATTTCAGGACACAGAAAGGGACGAAAATTCAGGATGCGGATTGATACAAATATTCAGGATTCGAAAAGGTACGAAAATTCAGGATGCTAAAATGGAGAAAAGCAAAGAAAATTCAGCGTTTGAAATGGGGGGAAATGTCAGGACGTGAAAAGCGACGAAAATTTAAAATACCAAAAGCAACGTAAATTAAGGACGAGAAAATCAACTAAATTTCAGGACGCATAAAGCGACGAAATTTCAGCATGCGATACGTGATGACATTTCAGCACAGGAATAGTGACGAAATTTCAGCACGAGAAAAGCGAGGAAAATTCAGCATGCAAAAAGCGACAAAAATTCAGCACGCAAAAAGCGACAAAAATTCAGAACGCAAAAAGCGACGAAAATTCATGACGCGAAAGGTGATGAAAATTCAAAACGCCAAAAGCAATATAAATTCAGGATGCAAAATGCGATGAAATTTCAGGATCCAAAAAGCGATGAAATTTTAGGACACGAAAAGCAACGAAACCAGGACGCATAAAGTGACAACATTTCAGGACGGCTAAGGCAACGAAAATTCAGCACGCGAAAAGTGATAAAAATTCAGCATGCGAAAAGCGACAAACCTTCAGGACGTGAAAAGTGATGAAAATGAAGCATCAGGAGGCGAAAGGCGACGAAAATTCAAAATGCCAAAAGCAACATAAATTCAGGACGTGAAAAGCGACAAAAATTCTGCATGCGAAAAGCGATGAGGATGCGAAAAGTGATGAAAATGAAGCACGCGAAAAGCAACGAAAATGAAGCACACGAAAAGTGACGTAAATTCAGGAGAATAAACGCGACGAAATATCAGGACGCATAATGCAACGAATTTCAGGATGTGAAAAGCGACGAAAATTCAGCACGCGAAAAGTGATGAACCATCAGGAGACGAAAGGCGACGAAAATTAAAAATGCCTAAAGCAACGTAAATTCAGGATGCGAAAAGCGACAAAATTTCATGACATGAAATGCGATAAAATTTCGGCACACAAAATGTGACGAACCTTCAGGACTTGAAAAGCGACGAAAATTCAGCACGCGAAAAGTGATGACCCTTCAGGACATGAAAAGCGACGAAAATTCAGCACGTGAAAAGTGGCGAAAATTCAGCATGCAAAAAGCGACGAAATTTCAGGACGCGAAAAGCGACGAAATTTCAGCACATGAAAAGTGCTGAAGTTTCAGCACACAAAAAGCAACGAAAATTCAGAACGTGAAAAGTGACAAAAATTCAGCACGCGAAAAGCGACGAAATTTCAGCACGCGAAAAGTGACGAAAATTCAACCTGCGAAAGGCGATGAAAATTCAGCACGTGAAAAGTGACGAACCTTCAGGACGTGAAAAACGACGAAATTTTAGCAAGCGAAAAGCGACGAAAATTCAGGACGCGAAAGGCGACAAAAATTCAAAACACCAAAAGCAATGTAAATTCAGGATGCAAAAAGCGATGAAATTTAAGGATGCGTAAAGCGACAAAATTTCAGGACGAGAAAAGTGACGAAACTGCAGGACGCATAAAGCAACAAAATTTCAGGTCGTGAAAAGCAACGAACTTTCAGCACGTGAAAAGCGAAGATAATTCAGCCTGTGAAAAGCGATGAAAATTCAGCACGCGAAAAGCGACGAAAATTCAGCACACGAAAAGTGACACAAATTCTGGATGCCAATGGCGATAAAAATTCAAAACGCCAAAAGCAATATAAATTCAGGATGAGAAAAGAGACGAAATTTCAGGACGCATAAAGCGACGAAATTTCAGCACAGGAAAAGTGAGGAAAAATCAGCATGTGAAAATAGACGAAAGTTCAGCAGACGAAAAGCAACAAAATTTTATGGCGCAAAATGCGATGAAATTTCAGGGTACGAAAAGCTACCAAAATTCAGGCCGTGAAACGCGACAAACATTCAGGAGGCGAAACGGGACGAAAATTCAGGACGCAGAACGGGACGAAAATTCAGGATGCGGAATGGTACAAATATTCAGGATTCGAAAAGGTACGAAAATTTAGGATGCTAAAATGGAGAAAAGCAACGAAAATTCAGCGTTTGAAATGGGGGGAAATGTCAGGACGTGAAAAGGGACGAAAATTTAAAATACCAAAAGCAACGTAAATTCAGGACGAGAAAATCAACTAAATTTCAGGACGCATAAAGCGACGAAATTTCAGCATGCGATACGTGATGACATTTCAGCACAGGAATAGTGACGAAATTTCAGCACGAGAAAAGCGAGGAAAATTCAGCATGCAAAAAGCGACAAAAATTCAGCGCGCAAAAAGCGACAAAAATTCAGCACGCAAAAAGCGATGAAAATTCATGACGCGAAAGGTGATGAAAATTCAAAACGCCAAAAGCAATATAAATTCAGGATGCAAAATGCGATGACATGAAAAGCGATAACATTTCGGCACACAAAATGTGACGAACCTTCAGGACAAGAAAAGTGACGAAAATTCAGCACGCGCAAAGTGATGACCCTTCAGGACATGAAAAGCGACGAAAATTCAGCACGTGAAAAGTGACGAAAATTCAGCATGCAAAAACTGACGAAATTTCAGGACGTGAAAAGTGACGAAATTTCAGCACATGGAAAGCGCTGAAGTTTCAGCACACAAAAAGCAACGAAAATTCAGAACGTGAAAAGTGACAAAAATTCAGCACGCGAAAAGCGACTAAATTTCAGCACGCAAAAAGTGACGAAAATTCAACCTGCGAAAAGTGATGAAAATTCAGCACGTGAAAAGTGACGAACCTTCAGGACGAGAAAAGCGCCGAAAATTCAGCAAGCGAAAAGCGACGAAAATTCAGGACGCGAAAGGCGACAAAAATTCAAAACGCCAAAAGCGACATAAATTCAGGACGCGAAAAGCGATGAAATTTCAGGATGCATAAAGCGACAAAATTTCAGCACAGGAAAAGCGATGAAAATGCAGCATGTGAAAAGCGACAAAAATTCAGCACACGAAAAGCGACGAACCTTCAGGATGTGAAAAGCGATGAACCTTCAGGATGCGAAAGGCGATTCAGGGTGTGAAATGCAACTAAATTACAGCACGCGAATAACAACAAAAATTCAGCACATGCAAAGCAACGAAAATTCAGCACGCGAAAGGCGACGAAAATTCAAAACGCCAAACGCGTTGAAATTCAGGATATAAAAAGTGACAAAAGTTCAGGACGCATGAAATGACAAAATTTCAGGACACGAAAGTGACAAAATTTCGGCCACACAAAAAGCGACGAACCTTCAGGACATGAAAAGCGACCAAAATTCAGGACATGAAAAGCGACGCAATTTCAGAATGTGAAAAGCGCCAAAATTTCAGCACACGAAAAGCGACGATAATTCAGCATGCGAAAAGCGACAAAAATTCAGCATGCGAAAAGTGACGAAAATTCAGGACAGGAAAGGCGACGAAAATTAAAAATGCCAAAAGCGATGTAAATTCAGGACACGAAAAGCGACAAAATTACAGGACGCATAATGCTCGCTAGATGGCTACATATAGGGGAGGGTGTCTAGATATAGGCGGGGGGGGGTTAGGGAAGGGCACCTGTAAATGTGGATTTAGGCTAGGGCATGTAAATGGGAGGGGGATTTAGGGGAGGGCACCTTTAAATGGTGAATTAGGAGGGCATCTGTAAATGGTGAATTAGGGGAGGGCACTATTAAATGGTGCAGTAGGGAAGGCATCTGTAAATTTAGGGTAGATTTAGGGGAGAGCACCTGGAAAGGAGCAATACAATATGAGCAACAATAACTGAATCTTTACAACAACAACTGGTGTGTTGTTACACCAATCCACGTAACAATCTCAAATAATTATTACCCCCTCATTAATTTATTCTCACGTGTACCAAGGTACAGTGAAAAGCTTTAGTCGCGTGCTAACCAGTTAGCAGAAAGACAAAACATGATCACAATTGAGCCAGCTAGATGGCTACATCCTGTATAACTAGGTAGCCAGCTAGATGGCTAAATTATGGATAGCTAGAGAGATAGCTGGACTGAGCAACATACTGGATAGCTTGGTAGCTAGTAGAGTGATCTACATACTGGATAGCTTGGTAGCTAACTAGATGAAGCTACATACTTGGATAGCTAGAGAGATAGCTAGACTGAGCAATATACTGGATAGCTAGGTAGCTAGCTAGACTGAGGCTACCCACTGTAAAACTAGGTAGCTAGCTAGAATGAGCTATATACTGGATAGTTAGATGGCTACATATAGGTGAGGGTGCCTGGAAATGCGGGGGGTTTGGGAAGGGCACCAGTAAATGTGGATTTAGGGTAGGACGTAAATGGGAGGGGATTTAGGGGAGGGCACCTTTAAATGGTGAATTAGGGGAGGGCGCCTTTAAATAGTGCAGAAGTGAAGGCATCTGTAAATTTAGGGTAGATTTAGGGGAGAGCACCTGTAAAAGAGCAATACAATATGAGCAACAACAACAACTGAAGCTAGAACTGGTGTGTTGTTACACCAATCCTTGTAACAATCTCATATAATTCTTTCCCCCTCATTAATTTATTCACACGTGTACCGAGGTACAGTGAAAAGCTTTAGTCGCGTGCTCACCAGTAAGCAGAAAGACAAAACATGATCACATTTGAGCCAGCTAGATGGCTACATCCTGTATAACTTGGTAGCTAGCTAGATGGCTATATACTGGATAGCTAGGTAGATAGCAAGACTGAGCTACATACTGGATAGCTAGGTAGCTAGCTAGAATGATGTACATATTGGACAGCTAGTTTGCTACCGAGACTGAGCTACAAACTGGATAACTAGGTAGCTAGCTACATGGCTACAGACTGGATAGCTAGCTACATACTGGTGTTTCATAGTTACAAACTGAATTGGAAGAACAGCACCTCATATTTTGCTTGGGCAGCTTACACCCCAGCGGTATGCTTTCCCTCTCTCTGTTCCTCCCCCACTTTATTGTTCTGCTAGTTTCCCTGTGTGTATCTCTTCCATGACCACCAATAGACCATTGAGGGCTCCACCTTCCAGGGCCTTCGTTTCGGGCTCTGATTTGTTCTGTACCTTTATATATCTCTCGTTTTCCTTTCACCTGCCTTTCAGTCTGAAGAAGGGTCTCGACCCAAAACGTCACCTTTTCACCAGATATGCTGCCTGCCCCGCTGGGTTACTCCAGCTTTTGAGTCTATCTTCGGTGTAAACCAGCACCTACCGATCCTTCCTCGGTGCGGATTCGGTGGGCGGAATGGCCTGTCTCCGCGCTGTATCTCGAAATTAAACTTAACCAATCATCATTGATTCCATCCAGCTCATTTATTTACATTATATACATCAATTGGTTTGTTATACCAGTTTAAATTGCCTCTCTTGTGTGATCATCGGCGGTCACTCGAAACAATTATGACTGTCCTCTCCATAGAGTCGTCCACTTGTGGGTCTGCAGACGTCTGTAAAGGCCGATCCGCGATCCACACACCTTGTTGCAACGTGGGTAGTGGAGACTGGCGGGGGCTGGTAGTTGTCGAGGCTCCTTCTCTCTCTCTTTACGATGCTGTCGCTTTGTCTCTGCGACACGGCGTGGTTTCATTTCGTGAAGGGCAGCTCATTCCTGCACGGACTTCCTCCAGGAGTGCATGTCTAGTGCAAGGCACTCCCAGTTGCTTGATGTGATGTGGAATTTCTTCAGACTGTTCTTGGTGTTGTCCTTGAAGCTTTTCTTTGGCCCGGCGGGGGCTCGCCGACCTTCCTTCAGTTGAGAGTACAGGATTTGTTTAGGGAGACGTGTGTTGAACATACGGATGATATGGCCAGTCCATCGAAGTTGGTGCTGCATTATTGTGGTGGTGATGCTGGTCATGTTGGCTTCCTCCAAAATGCTGATGTTGGTGCGTTTGTCCTCCCTGCTGATCCTCAGAATCTTTTGTAAGGATCTTTGATGGTATTGTTCCCGGGCTCTCAGGTGCCTGCTGTAGGTGGTCCATGACTCAACCCCATACAACAGGGTGGAGAGGACAATGGCTCTGTAGACCAGCAGTTTTGTTTGAGCCTTTCGTTCTCGGTCTTCAAAAACTCTTCCCCTGAGTCTGGCATTGGCTCCGTTGGCACAACTCAGGCGATGGTTGACCTCAGAGTCGATGTCAGCTTTTGAGGAAAGAATGCTGCCAAGGTAGGGGAAGTGGTCAACGTTTTCAAGAGTGGTGTCGTCCACTTTTAGACGGCTGGTTGGGTAGAGGTTCATGTGGGACCTGGGTCTAGGCCCATGGCTCTGTATTCCTTGGCAAAGGCATTCAGGATGCCCTGGAGGTCTTCTGCAGAGTGTGCAGCAATGGCGCAGTCATCCGCGTGCAGAAGCTCCATGATGGCGGTGTTACTGACTTTGCTCTTGGCCTTCAACCTATTAATAGTGATAATGTGCGAGGATCGTTGGTCAGTGCGGACTCGGTGGGCCTGTTTCCGCGCTGTATCTCTAAACTAAACTAAATTATTAACAGTGTTGGATGCAACTGCAGATGCCGGTTTAAACCGAAGATTGAAACGAAATGCTGGAGAAACTCAGCGGGAGAGACAGCATCTCTGGCGAGAAGGAATGGGTGACGTTTCGGGTCAGGAAAAGCCACAACAATTCAAGACGTGAAAAGCCACACAAATTCAAGACGTGAAAAGCCACGAAAATTCAAGACGATAAAAGGCACAATAAATTCAAGACGTCAAGGGCAACGGCAATTCAAAACTGGAAAAGCCACAAAATTCAAGACGTGAAAAGCTCTGAAAATTCATGACGTGAAAAGCTATGAAAAATCAAGACATGAAAAGCCCCTTAACTTCAACACACGAAAAGCCACGAAAATTCAAGACATGAAAAGCCACGAAAATTCAAGACATGAAAAGACACGAAAATTCATGACGTGAAAATCCACGAAAATTCAAGATGTGAAAACCCCCACAAAAATTCTACTTGAAAAACCATCAAATTTCTAGAAGTTAAAATTAATGACTATTCAAGACGTGAAAAACCACGAAAATTCAAGGCGTCGAAAGCCACGAAAATTCAAGACATGAAACGCAATGACAATTCAAGACGTGAAAAGCCACGAAAAATCAAGACATGAAAAACCTAAAAAATTCAAGCATTGAAAAGCCACGAAAATTCAAGGCGTGAAAAGCCACGAAATTTCAAGGCGTGAAAAGCCACGAAAATTCAAGACATGAAAAGCCACGAAAATTCAAGGCGTGAAAAACCACGAAAATTCAAAGACTTCAAGCTGGTGTGACTTTGGTGGGGGAGCGATGGAGAGCGAGCGAGCACAGGTGTACTTGAAGTTAAAGAAAGCAATATTCATACTTGACAAAGAAGGAATGGGTGACGTTTCAGGTCAAGACCCTTCTTCCTTGACACAATTGATGTGCAGTGGGATCTTAGGGTCCAGCTTCTCATCTCACTGAAGGAGGCAGTATGAGTAGATAGGGTGTGTGGCGTTGAAAGGGAGCCGGGTACGGCAGTGACCACTACGACATTCACAATAACACGGTGAAGGCAGGTGCATTATTCTATTTAAGGCGGCAAAAATGTCCAGGATGCGCTGTCCCTCCATCAGAGTGCACGTGTGAAGATGCTGGCGATCTGTGGCTGAGTGTGTTTGCTGACGAGACCAAGATTGGAGGAGTTGCAGACAGTGAGGAAGCTGTCGCAAGATACGGCGGGATGAAGATCAGATGCAGAAATGTGCGGAGAAATGGTGTTAGGTAGCTAAAAATGCTGAAGAAACTCAGCGGGTGCGGCAGCATCTATGGAGTGAAGGAGATAGGCAACGTTTCGGGCCGAACCCCTTCTTCAGACTGATGTTGGGTGGGAGGGGGTGGGAAGAAGAAAGGAAGAGGAGGAGTCAGACGGCTGAGGGAGAGCTGAGAAGGGAAAGGAGACAGTAAGGGCTACCTGAAATTGGTGGTCAATGTTCATGCTGCTGGGGTACAAACTGCCTAAGAGGTGTTGCTCCTCCAATTTCCGGTGGTCCTCACTCTGGCCATGGAGGAGGCCCAGGACAGAAAGGTCAGATTGGGAATGGGAGTGGGAGTTGAAGTGCTGAGCCACCGAGAGATCAGTTTGGTTAGTGCGGACCGAGCGGAGGTGTTCGGCGAAACGATCGCCGAGCCTGCGCTTGGTCTCACCGATGTAGATCAGCTGACATCTAGAGCAGCGGATGCAATAGATGAGGTTGGAGGAGTTGCAGGTGAACCTCTGTCGAACCTGGAACGACTGCTTGGACAGAGTTTAAACCGAGCTTGTGTGAGGTGTTGCACTTTGGGAGATTAAAGGCACAAGGAAAGAGTGCCGATTTTCAGTTTAGTTTAGAGATACAGCGCGGAAACTATCCTACACACACTGGGGACAATTTACATTTATACGAAGCCAAGTAACCTGCAAACTGTACCTCTTTGGTGTGGGAGACAATAGACAATAGACAATAGACAATAGGTGCAGGAGTAGGCCGTCTGGCGCTTCCAGCCTGCACCGCCATTCAATGTGATCATGGCTGATCATCCCCAATCAGTACCCCGTTCCTCTGACTCCGCTATTTTTTAAGAGCGCTATCTAGCTCTCTCTTGAAAGCATCCAGAGAACCTGCTTCCACCGCCCTCCGAGGCAAAGAATTTCACAGACTCGCCACTCTCTGTGAGAAAAAGTGTTTCCTCGTCTCCGTTCTAAATGGCATACTCCTTATTCTTAAACTGTGCCTCCTGGTTCTAGACTCCCCCAACATCGGGAACATGTTTCCTGCCTCTAGCGTGTGCAAGCCCTTAACAATCTTATGTTTCAATGAGATATCCTCTCATCCTTCTAAACCCCAGAGTGTACAAGCCCAGCTGCTCCATTCTCTCAGCATATGACAGTCCCGCCATTATTTTTTCTATTGCATCTGGAATTGTGCTGTTTCTGTGCTGTATCTCAGAACTAAAAGGATGTTTCCACTAGTGGGAGAGTCTCAGACCAGAGGACACAGTGTCAGAATAAAAGGATGATACCATAACCTTATCACAACTGAAATTGAATCTGGGTGATGTAAAATGTAGATTCAATGACCTGTAGATGCTGGTTTATACCAAAGATGGACACATTGCTGGAGTAACTCAGTGAGTCAGGCAGCATCTCTGGAGAAACTAGTGATTTGGGGATGGAACAGAAGAAGGGTTCTTACCCAAAATATCACCCATCCTTCTCCTCCAGAGATGGTGCCTGACCCGCTGAGTTTCTCCAGCACTCTTATCATGGTCTCCTCTATATCCCGCAGCTCTGCTCTTACTCCCCATCCCCCTACTCGTTACAAGGACAGAGTCCCCTATGTCCCCCATTGCAGGTACAGCAGGCAGTGAAGAAAGCGAATGGCATGTTGGCCTTTATAACAAGAGGAGTCGAGTATAGGTGCAAAGAGGTCCTTCTGCAGTTGTACAGGGCCCAAGTGAGACCACATCTGGAGTATTGTGTGCAGTTTTGGTCCCCTAATTTGAGGAAGGACATTCTTGCTATTGAGTAAGTGCAGCGTAGGTTCACCAGGATAATTCCCGGGATGGCGGGACTGACATATGCTGAGAGAATGGAGCGGCTGGGCTTGTACACTCTGGAGTTTAGGATGAGAAGGGATCTTATTGAAACATATAAGATTGTTAAGGTGTTTGGACACGCTAGAGGCAGGAAACATGTTGCCGATGTCGGGTGAGTCCAGAACCAGGGGCCATAGTTTAAGAATAAGCCATTTAGAACGGAGACGAGGAAACACTTTTTCTCACAGAGAGTGGTGAGTCTGTGGAATTCTCTGCCTCAGATGGCGGTGGGGGCCGGTTTTCAGGATACTTTCAAGAGAGAGCTAGATAGGGCTCTTAAAGATAGCGGAGTCAGGGGATATGAGGAGAAGGCCGGAACGGGGTACTGATTGGGGATGATCAGGCATGATCACATTGAATGGCGGTGCTGGCTTGAAGAGCCGAATGGCCTACTCTAGCATCTATTGTCTGTTGTCTATCATAAGTAACAGACTACTGACCGACATCTACTACAATCCCACTGACGCCCATGGCTATCTGGACTGCACTAGCCACCTCTGCGCCCAGGATGAAGTGTTCCAAACCAGGGCATCGGAGATGATCTCATTCTTTAAGGAATGGTGGTTTCCCTCTTCTACTATAGACGAGGCTCTTATCAGGTTCTCCTCTATATCCCGAAGCTCCGCTCTTACTCCCCACTCCCCTACTCGTAACAAGACATAGTCCCCCATGTCCTCACCTTACACCCTACCAGCCGTCACATACAAGAGATAATCCTCCAACATTTTCGCCACCTCCAACGGGGTCCCACCACTGGCCACATCTTCCCATTCTCCAATTTCAGTGGTTTCTCCCTCCTTCCCTTCCCAGCTCTTCCACAGCCTACTGTCTCTGCCTTTTCCTTTCTTTTTCTCACCGCCCCACCCCAACTTCAGTCTGAAGAAGGGTCTCGACCTGAATCGTCACCTATTCCTTCTCTCCATAGATGCTGCCTCACCCGCTGAGTTACTCCAGCATTTTTATCGACTTTCGATTTTTCCAGCATCTGCAGTTCTTTCTTAAACCACACGGTGGGAGTGTTGGCCGCAGACTGGACAGGCCTGCAGTGCAGCAGGTCACCACATGGTGGAAGTGTTGACCACAAACTGGACGGGCCTGCAGTGCAGCGGACCACGACATGGTGGGAGTGTTGACCACAAACTGGATGGGCCTGCAGTGCGGCGGATCACCACATGGTGGGAGTGTTGACCACAGATTGGAGCGCCCTGTTATATGAATTCACTGCACATTGGGGGCGCTGTCTACAAATTAGATATTGTGCTCTTTACTGCAAAATGGTTCTTTATTGCTCTGTGACCCTTTACCTTTCCCCGTAATGCACCCATTGCCCAGATGCCAAACTTAGTAAAAGCCCTGAAACCAGGGAAGATTTGGGATGAAAATCAAGGAACTGCAGGTGCTGGTTTACAAAAAACGACACAAAGTGCTGGAGTAACTCAGCGGGTCAGGCAGCATCTGTGGAGAACATGGAAAGGTGGGATTTTAGGTTGGGAGCCTTCAGACTGATTTCTGGGTGTAGTTTTGATTACTGAAGGCAGTGGCAAGAATGAATTTGTCTCCTGGATAGCTGTCCAATTGTGTTTTAATTGGGGCACTTTATGAAGACTGGTTTTCAGTTGATGACTAATTGCTATGATTAAGAAGCCAGCGAGGAATTTATAGTGGGTCTACATTGTACTTGGTTGAGGAAAGTTAATGTGAAGTAGTTGTTAACGACTTGTGTGAAATGGTGAATGTTAACTTCCCTAATTAAAGCTTGTTTATTATGAGTTCTTGTGAAGGACTTTCAGGTGAAAGGAATGTGTGTGATGTGTGGAGTGGTCATTCGTTGAGCTTTTGACTGGACAGATTGTTGTAGAGATTTGTAAAGATATTTGCATGCTCTTGCTCAAAAGACAAAATGCTGGAGTAACTCAGCGGGTCAGGCAGCATCTGTGGAGAACATGAATAGGTGACGTTTCTCAGAGTGCTGGAATAACTCAGCGGGTCAGGCAGCATCTGTGGAGAACATGGATAGGTGACGTTTCACAGAGTGCTGGAGTAACTCAGCGGGTCAGGCAGCATCTGTGGAGAACATGGATAGGTGATGTTTCACAGAGTGCTGGAGTAACTCAGCGGGTCAGGCAGCTTCTGTGGAGAACATAAATAGGTGACGTTTCACAGAGTGCTGGAGTAACTCAGCGGGTCAGGCAGCATCTGTGGAGAACATGGACAGGTGACGTTTCACAAAGTGCTGGAGTAACTCAGCGGCTCAGGCAGGATGCCCATAATAAAAAAGTGCAGCATTGAGCAGTGAGTTCACTGTTTGTGTACAGGGTTTGATGCCCATAGTAAGAGTTACACCGTTGGGCAACTCAGTCAGGAGGTTCACTGTTTGTGTGAAGTGTTGTCTTTGATATAGCTGGCATGTTGCTGTGCCAGTTTGATTATGAAAGTAGTCAATGTATTCTTCTACCCTGCAGGATTCACTACTGCAGACACATTTAATTTCACTGTACCTTAATTGGTACATGTGGCGATAAACTGACCTTGAAACATTGGGCCTCGAGTTATTTTTCCAGGCCCTGTCCATCCAGTGTTTGATATTTTGAGGTGAATGTAGAATCTTCTCACCTGTTGCTGTTTCTCCCTCTACAGTTACTCTACTTGTTTCTGGTTGATGAGCCAAGGTCTTTGGAGATCTTCTAATGTCCCCAGTTTCCTATGGTTTGTGATAGATGGGCTTTGTCAACTTGCTGTTCCAAGTACTGCTTATGATAGAGAGTGTGATCAAGGATGTCAGGAGATTTCAATCATTAAAGTGATCTGTTTTTTTGCTATAACCAAGTCTATCTAATCTAGTCTTTGTGGAGATGGTATGAAAATAAGGGCCTTCTTTAGACCCTCTCGTGGTTTCAATGGGGATAAATCTTTGAGAAAGATACATAGATACATAGAAAATAGGTGCAGGAGTAGGCCATTCGGCCCTTCGAGTCTGCACCGCCATTCAATATCATCATGGCTGATCATCCAACTCAGTATCCCGTACCTGCCTTCTCTCCATACCCCCTGCTCCCTTTAGCCACAAGGGTCACATCTAACTCCCTCTTAAATATAGCCAAGGAACTGGCCTCAACTACCCCCTGTAGCAGAGAGTTCCAGAGATTCACCACTCTCTGTGTGAAAAAGTTATTTCTCATCTCGGTCTTAAAGGATTTCCCCCTTATCCTTAAGCTGTGACCCCTTGTCCTGGACTTTCCCAACATCGGGAACAATCTTCCTGCATCTAGCCTGTCCAACCCCATAAGAATTTTGTAAGTTTCTGTAAGATCCCCTCTCAATCTCCTAAATTCTAGCGAGTATAAGCCGAGTCTATCCAGTCTTTCTTCATATGAAAGTCCTGACATCGCAGGAATCAGTCTGGTGAACCTTCTCTGCACTCCCTCTATGGCTATAATGTCCTTCCTCAGATTTGGAGACCAAAACTGTACGCAATACTC
Source organism: Malacoraja senta (assembly GCA_038087875.1). NCBI lineage: Eukaryota > Metazoa > Chordata > Chondrichthyes > Rajiformes > Rajidae > Malacoraja > Malacoraja senta. The sequence continues at coordinate 97,660 of JAXLNO010005439.1, forward strand.
CAGGTGTGGTCTCACCAAGACCCTGTACAACTGCAGTAGAACCTCCATGCTCCTATACCCAAATCATTTTGCTATGAAAGCTAACATACCATTCGCTTTCTTCACTGCCTGCTGCACCTGCATGCCTACTTTCAATGACTGGTGTACCATGACACCCAGGTCTCGCTGCATCTCCCCTTTTCCTAATCGGCCACCATTTAGATAATAGTCTGCTTTCCTCTTTTTGCCACCAAAGTGGATAACCTCACATTTATCCACATTATACTGCATCTGCCAAACATTTGGCCACTCACCCAGCCTATCCAAGTCACCTTGCAGTCTCCTAGCATCCTCCTCACAGCTAACGCTGTCCCCCAGCTTAGTGTCATCCGCAAACTTGGAGATGTTGCCTTCAATTCCCTCATCCAGCTCATTAATATAAATTGTAAATAGCTGGGGCCCCAGCATTGAGCCTTGCGGTACCCCACTAGTCACTGCCTGCCATTGTGAAAAGGACCCGTTTACTCCTACTCTTTGCTTCCTGTTTGCCAGCCAGTTCTCTATCCACTTCAATACTGAACCCCCAATACCGTGTGCTTTAAGTTTGTATATTAATCTCTTATGTGGGACCTTGTCGAAAGCCATCTGAAAGTCCAGATACAACACATCCACTGGTTCTCCCCTATCCACTCTACTAGTTACATCCTCGAAAAATTCTATAAGATTCGTCAGACATGATTTACCTTTCGTAAATCCATGCTGACTTTGTCCAATGATTTCACCACTTTCCAAATGTGCTGCTATCCCATCTTTAATAACTGACAATGTCTTTTCCTAATTGTTTTGTGGTCACGTTCCTTGTATTTCAGGGTGCTGGAATGTTGAGCAGAAGTGCTGGAGGAACTCTGAGGGTCAGGCAGCATCTGTGGGGGACATAGACAGATGACATTTTGGAGTGGAAACCTTCAGACTGGAGTAGCGGAGAAAGATGGAAAGTGGGGGTGGGACAAAGCCTGACATGTGGGGGTGGGTGATTGGCAGATGGATGGAATAAGTGACAAAGGCCAGAGGTGAAAGTGATAAAACATGTTGGATAAGAAGGGGAGAGGTGTGGAAGATGAAGCCAGAGGGAGGTTTATGGGTGAATGGGACATGGGAGGGGATACAAGGGAAATGTGGCATGGATGTGGGAAATCAGCACCCTGGTGATGGGAACCCCCTCTTTCCCTGCACCCCCGCCCTGGTGATGTGAACCCTCTCTTTCCCTGCACCCCCACCCTGGTGATGGGAACCCCCTCTTTCCCTGCACCCCCACACTGATGATGGGAACCCCCTCTTTCCCTGCACCTCCACCCTGGTGATGGGAACCCCCTTCTTTCCCTGCAGCCCCACCCTGGTGAGGGGAACCCCCTCTTTCTCTGCACCCCCAACCTGATGATGGGAACCCCCTCTTTCCCTGTACCCCCACCCTGGTGTGAACACTTCCCTCAACACCTTGATCACTCTGCTCCTTCCCTCTGCATGCTCACCTCCCAAACCAGTCTCATATTTCACTCTATCCCCTTCCACCCGTATCCCTCCCTCCAGCTTTACGTTTCACTCTTCTCATCTGTTGCACCTTTTGTCTCCTTGTCACCCCTAGCCAATGTCACAACCCATCACCCTCTCCCCTGTATCCACTATTCACATAACAGGCTTTGTCCTGCTCCCACCTCTTTCCCACTTTCTCTGCCCGACTCCATCAGTCTGAAAGGGTCCCAACAGGAAACGACAGCATCTGTCCATTCCCTTTGTGGTCGGGTAGATGGTGCCTGATCGAGTAGATCGATATCCCAAGATGGCGCCTGCCTGCGGCGACTTTTGCGGAGCACCAGAACAGAAAAGGTTCACCTACAACTTCTATCAACTCACCTGCATCAGGGAAACGGCAGTGATCGGTGCCGTTTCAGACAAGCTGCTTGGGCAACTGAAAGCGCTGGCAATTTCGCGATCTCTAGCAGCTGCGGGAGCCCCGGACTTTAAATTTTCCCACGCTGGCTGCAGAACTCCCGACCAGATTGAGGATCCCAGGTACTGTACCTGGGAACCCCGGGATGACCTGCAGAGCCCACGGGCCGGATCTCCCAGGAACAACGGAGCTGGAGCTGCCGACTTTGAAGGTACCCCCGTTCGTTACGGAGCTGGAGCTGCCGTCTGTGAAGGAATCCCCGTTCCAGCGCAGGTCCGCAGAAACAGCAGGTACAGGAAACTCAGCACCTGGAAACAAAGGGGAAGCCTCCATTGTGTCCGGAAACGTGGCCGACGGGCAGGACTTCAGGTCAGACTGAAGCGCAGGGGACTTCGTCCCCCTCTCCCTACTATCCTACTGGCCAACGTACAGTCCCTTGAAAATAAAGTGGAGGACTTAAGGGCAAGACTGCTTTATCAAAGGGAGCTGAGGGGATGCTCTGTGTTCTGTTTCACAGAGACATGGCTCACCCCCAGCTCCCCAGACTCAGCGGTCCAGCCTGAAGGGTTCTCCATCCATCGTATGGACCGTACACTGGCATCTGGGAAAGGGAGAGGAGGGGGCGTCTGCCTCATGGTCAACTCTGCGTGGTGCTCAGACGTGGCAGTCCTGTCCAACTCCTGCTCTCCACACCTCGAACATCTGGCGGTGAAGTGTCGTCCCTTCTACCTTCCGAGGGAATTCACCTCCATCATCCTGACCGCGGTCTACATCCCACCCCAGGCAGACGTCCGTCTGGCACTGGGGGAGCTGCACGCCGTGGTCAACAAACACCAGACGTCTTACCCCGAGGCGTTTACCACCATAGCCGGGGACTTCAATAAGGCAAACCTAAAGAAATCACTCCCTAACTTCCACCAACATGTCTCCTGCTGCACCAGAGGACCAAACACCCTCGACCACTGCTACACCACCATCAAGAATGCCTATCGCTCTATCCCTCGCCCTCACTTCGGTAAATCCGACCATACCGCGGTGCTGCTTCTTCCTGCCTACAGGCAGCAATTAAAGAGTGCACCCCCAGAGGTGAGGACAGTACAGAGCTGGTCGGGGGGGGGGGGCAGAGGAACAACTCCAGGACTGTTTGGAGTCTGTAGACTGGGCAATGTTCAAGGACTCGGCTACGGACCTGAACGAATACGCCACAGTCGTTACAGACTTCATTAAGAAGTGTGTGGAGGACTGCATCCCCACCAAAACCTTCCGAGCGTTTCCCAATCAGAAACCTTGGATGAACTTTGAGATCCGCACTCTTCTGAAGTCCAGACACCGGGCATTCATGTCTGATGATACAGTGGCCTACAAGGAGTCCAGATACGACCTTGGTAAGGCCATCAAAAAGGCCAAAAGGGACTTCTGCTCCAAACTGGAGGAAGAGACTGATGTTCGGCGGCTGTGGCAGGGCCTGAATGCAATCACCTCTTACAAGGCGTAATCAGGAGGCAGCTCGAATGTCGGCGAAACATCACTCCCTGATGAGCTCTATGCGTTTTACGCACGCTTTGATAGGGAGAACACCGATGTGCCTTGCCGAGCCCCCATTCGCTGTGATGGTATTTCAGTCTCAGTCACAGAGGCCGACGTCAGGAAATCCTTCAGAGGGGTGAACCCTCGAAAAGCGCCTGGACCTGATGGTATACCTGGTCGCGTTCTAAAAACCTGTGCGGACCAACTGGCTGGAGTTTTTACGGACATTTTCAACCTCTCACTTCTGAGGTCTGAGGTCCCCACCTGCTTCAAAAGGGCATCAATTATACCAGTGCCCAAGAAGAGTAAGGTGACGTGCCTCAATGACTATCGACCTGTGGCACTAACGCCTGTGGTGATGAAGTGCTTTGAGAGGTTGATCATGACGCAGATCAACTCCTACCTCGACAAAAACCTGGACCCACTGCAGTTCGCTTACCGCCACAACAGATCAACGGTGGATGCGATCTCGCTGGCCCTCCACTCCGCTCTGGACCACTTGGACAACAAAAACTCATATGTCAGGCTGTTATTCATCGATTGCAGCTCGGCATTTAACACAATCATCCCCTCCAAGCTGGTTACCAAACTCGCAGAACTGGGTCTCTGCGCATCCCTCTGCAATTGGATCCTCGACTTCCTCACACTCAGACCACAGTCTGTTCGTATTGGTGGAAATGTGTCAGACTCTATAACAATTAGCACGGGAGCACCTCAAGGCTGCGTGCTCAGTCCCCTGCTGTACTCACTCTATACTCATGACCGCGTAGCCAGACATAGTGCGAACTCCATCATCAAGTTCGCTGATGACACCACTGTTGTGGGACGTATCACTGATGGGGATGAGTCAGAGTATAGAAGAGAGATCGAGCAACTGTCCATATGGTGCCAGCACAACAACCTGGCCCTCAACACCAGCAAAACCAAGGAACTGATTGTGGACTTTGGAAGGAGTAGGATGGGGACCCACAGTCCCGTTTATATCAACGGGTCGATGGTTGAAAGGGTCAAGAGCTTCAAATTCCTGGGCGTGCACATCTCTGAAGATCTTTCCTGGTCCGAGAACAATTATGCCATTATTAAGAAAGCACATCAGCGCCTCTACTTCCTGAGAAGATTACGGAGAGTCGGTTTGTCAAGGAGGACTCTCTCTAACTTCTACAGGTGCACAGTAGAGAGCATGCTGACCGGTTGCATCGTGGCTTGGTTCGGCAACTTGAGTGCCCTGGAGAGGAAAAGACTACAAAAAGTAGTAAACACTGCCCAGTCCATCATCGGCTCTGACCTCCCTTCCATCGAGGGGATCTACCACAGTCGCTGCCTCAAAAAGGCTGGCAGCATCATCAAGGACCCACACCATCCTGGCCACATACTCATCTCCCTACTACCTTCAGGTAGAAGGTACAGGAGCCTGAAGACTGCAACGATCAGGTTCAGGAACAGCTACTTCCCCACAGCCATCAGGCTATTAAACGTGGCTCGGACAAAACACTGAACTTTATTAGCCAATACTGTTATTTGCACTTTATCAGTATATTGACCATTGTGTATATATTTATAGAATGCCTTGTAGTGAATGCCTACTATGTTCTGTTGTGCTCAAGCAAAGCAAGAATTTCATTGTCCTACTAGGGACACATGACAATAAACTCACTTGACTTGACTTGAGATGGTGCCAAGTACCTCCAACACTTTGTTTTGGACCAGGTTACATTCCCTGGTTAAAGTAATCCTAGTTGGCTGCTGTTGCACCGACCACATCAGACACAAGGGGAGGCTCCCTGTCTCTACGCTGAGCACTGCTCCCAACGATAGCCCAGGACCACTGCTCCCATCCACAGCCCTGGACCACTGCTCCCATCCACAGCCCAGGACCACTGCTCCCATGCACAGCCCAGGACCACTGCTCCCATCCACAGGCCAGGACCACTGCTCCCATCCACAGGCCAGTACAACTGCACTCAGACACTCCCACAACTCTCCCCTTTTTATACACAGCAGCTGACCATTTCCTAATCAGCTTCAATCAAGCCAATTACCACATTAACCATTCGCCCACCAGTGGCCAATCAATGTTTGTTGCACACATCATGATATCCACCTGGGGCAGTAGTTGTCGGCGGGACAATAATTGCCCTCAGTTGATTAATTGCTCTTTGCACAACGTGGCTGCTTACATTTCCTGAAGTCAGAGACGACACACAGAATCGGAATTAGGCCATTCGGCCCATCGTGTCTACCCCACCATTCAATCATGGTTGATCTATCTCTCCCTCGTAACCCCATTCTCCTGCCTTCTCCCCATAACCCCTGACACCTGCACTAATCAACAATCTATCTATCACTGATTAAATATACCCACTGACTTGTGGCCTCCACCGCAGTCTGTGGCAACGAATCCCACAGATTCACCCCACTCCGGCAAAAGAAATTCCACCTCATCTCCTTCCTAAAGGGACGTCCTTTAAGTCTGAGGCTGTGCCCTCTGGTCCTAGACTCTCCCACTAGTGGAAACAATCTCTCCACATCCACTCTATCCGGTCCTTTCACTGTTCGGTGAAGTTTCAATGAGGTCCCCCCCCCCCAATCTTCTAAACTCCAGCGAGTACAGGCCCAGTGCGGACAAACGCTCATTGTACGTTAACCCACTCATTCCTGGGATCGTTCTTGTAAACGCTAACTCTTTTGTCTTGCTGATGTTGAGGGATGGATTGTTATCCTTACAATAGGTGCAGGAGTAGGCCATTCGGCCCTTCAGGACAGAAGGTTCTCAATGTCTTTCCCATATTCTATCTCATCTTTGCTGCTCATGTGGCTGAAATAGTGTTCTGACCAGTGGACGGACGTCTGGATCCCATTGGCCTGAGACCTGGCCACAGGTTGCGGGTAGGAAGGTCATGACCCCGAGGGACATTGGTGTCAAGGCTCACTGTTGTGTATTTGGATGCTTGGAACAGACTTCAATAAGGCTCAGACACGGGAGTAATCTTACACACGTCTTTATTCCAGAACTCCACCTTGAGTCTCCTCCTGCACATGTGTACTTCACAAGACATCACATATACTAATTATGCTAATTATATCCCATACCTAACACTCCTCCCCTTTTAACTCGGAGGTAGGTCACCATTTCACCAACCCTGTATATGCCCTTAATCTAAATATTATTGACGAATACTGTTCCCCCAATTGTATTTGTAAAATCATCTCAGAATACATCCTAGTAACCGTAATAGTTCGACCTAACTTAACACTTAACTTTACCTTCCACTCTTCTCCCTTAAACTAAATTCCTTACCCCTTACTCTATGGGATATCATTTATACAGAACGTAATCCCCAAATCTGTTGGGTGGTCTTTTTATCCTCCCAGACCTGCGTCTCTCTGGCTGTGTCGGACTTTGTCCGTTATCTGAGACCTCCGGCTCTGGCTGTGATAATGTACTATCACTAAGGGCTAGAGGTTCCCCGCTCTCTGACTTTCCTTCAGGATCTACACTAGCTGTGGGAGCAGTCAAAACTATCAGCGGCTTTTCGATTGGTTGACCCCCTTCTCTTGGCTGGATGTTCGCATGCTCCTTACTGTTTGGCCAGTATGCTCTTATTTGATCGACAAGACGACGCAGGACTCTTTCGTCATTCAACTTTACATTGTACATGACCTCACCGATGACTTCTTCTATCATTCCATAAAGCCAAGTAGGGCCGGAAGTGAAGTTCTTGACCATGACATAGTCATTCACTTCAAAGACTCGTCCCTTGCTTCCTCGATCTGCTGTCTGTTTCATTGAACCTTGCATCCTTCGAACAGATTTGCAGAGATCGGGTCGCAGACTGTCAAGTTTAGTGCGGATTTTCCGTCTGAACATCAGTTCACTAGGTGACTTTCCCGTCGTTTCTTGAGGTGTGACTCTGTACATCAATAAGAACCTCTGGAGCTTTATTTCCAGATCCGATCCTTTCCCTTTTTTCACACCTGCTTTCACCGTCTGTACACTTCTTTCGGCTAGTCCGTTGCTGGACGGGTGTTTAGATGATGTTTGGATATGGCAGATGTTGTTACTGCTGAGGAACCGGGCAAACTCTTCCGAAACAAACTGCATATCATTGTCTGTGACCACCGTTTCCGGTAACCCGTGAGTTGCAACCAACCGTCTCAGGGCCCTCACTGTTGCTGCTGTTGTTGCGTGTCTCACTCGAATGGCTTCAATCCATTTGCTGTGAGCATCGACCACAATCAGCAAATTCTCCTCGTCCAGGCTTGCATAGTCACAGTGAATCCTACTCCAGAGTTTCTCCGGGAACTCCCACGGGTGGATTTGGGCTGCCACTGGATTATGTTGACTCTGCTGACAGCCTGGATAACTTCTTACTTGTTGTTCCAACTCTTTGTTAATCCCTGGCCACCAGACATATGATCTGGCCAAGGCCTTCATTTTCACGATGCCTGGGTGCGTGCTATGCAGTTCTTCAAGGATTCTAGTCCTCATCTCCATGTTATTTGGTATGACCACTCGTGATCCCCACAGGATAACGTCACAGGAAAGAAAGGGAGGAGGGGTGGCCCTTTTAATAAGGGAGGGAATAACGGCAATAGAGAGGAAGGATATTGCGTTGAAGGATCAGGATAGTGAAACAGCTTGGGTACAGATAGAGAATAACAAGGGGAAAAAAACACTAGTGGGTGTAATTTATAGACCTCCAAATAGCTGTGACGCTGTTAGTCAGAACATAAATCTGCAAATAGTTGACGCATGTAAAAAGGGAACTGCTGTAATCATGGGGGACTTCAATTTTCATATTAATTGGGCAAACCAAACTGGGCAGGGTAGACTAGAGGAAGAGTTTATAGAATGTATTAGAGACGGGTTCCTAGAACAGTATGTCACAGAACCGACAAGGAGGGAGGCAATCTTGGATCTGGTCCTGTGTAATGAAGCAGGATTAATTAAAAATGTCATAGTTAGGGACTCGTTGGGAACAAGTGACCACAATATGGTCGAATTCCATATTCAAATAGAAGGGGAGCAGGTTGAAACTCAGGCTAGGGTACTTAGTCTAAATAAGGGGGATTATGAAGGTATGAGGACTGAGCTGATCAAAGTTGACTGGGATAGCAGACTCAAGAATAAGACGGTACATGAGCAGTGGTGTACGTTTAAGGATCTACTGTATAACCTTCAAGAAAAATGTATTCCTATGAAGAAAAAAAGGGGTAAGGGAAAGAACAGTCAGCCATGGCTCAGTAAAACTATAAAGGATAGTATTCGGCTGAAGGCAAGGGCATATAAGGTAGCTAGAGATAGTGGGAGGGTAGAGGATTGGGAAGCATTTAAAGGTCAGCAAAAAATAACTAAGAGATTAATTAAGACGGGGAAAATAGACTATGAAAGGAATTTAGCGAACAACATAAAAACTAATAGTAAGAGTTTTTATAGCTATATAAAAAGAAAAAGGGTGGCTAAGGTGAACGTTGGTCCATTGGAGGGTGAGACTGGAGAGTTGTTGGTGGGGAACATGGAAATGGCAAAGGCATTAAACGAGTATTTTGTATCAGTCTTCACCATAGAAGACACAAAAAATATTCCAACGCTGGATAAACAGGGGGCGGTAGGAATGGAGGAGCTAAATACTATTAAGATCACCAAGGAGGTGGTATTAGGGAAATTAATGAGACTGAAGGAGGATAAATCCCCTGGGCCTGATGGATTACATCCAAGGGTCTTGAGGGAGATAGCGGTGGGGATTGTGGATGCATTGGTGATAATTTTCCAAAACTCCCTGGAGGCAGGAACGGTCCCAGTGGATTGGAAAATGGCCAATGTAACACCTATATTTAAAAAAGGAAGTAAACAGAAGGCGGGTAACTATAGACCGGTTAGTCTAACATCGGTGGTGGGTAAAATGTTAGAGACAATTATTAAAGAAACACTAACGGGGCACTTGGATAAACATGACTTCATCGGACAGAACCAGCATGGTTTTGTGAAGGGGAAGTCCTGTTTAACGAATCTGCTCGAATTCTTTGAGGAAGTAACAACCCGGGTGGATAAAGGGGAACCGGTGGATGTGGTATACTTGGACTTCCAAAAGGCTTTTGACAAGGTGCCACATAAGAGACTATTGCTAAAAATAAAAAATTATGGGATTGGGGGTAATATATTAGCATGGGTAGAGGATTGGCTAACAAATAGGAAGCAGAGAGTGGGGATAAATGGTTCATACTCGGGATGGCAACCGGTAACTAGCGGGGTTCCGCAAGGGTCGGTGCTGGGACCCCAGTTGTTCACAATTTATATAAATGATTTGGAGGAGGGAACCAAGTGTAATATATCAAAATTTGCGGACGATACAAAAATGGGAGGAAAAGTAGGGGATGAGGAGGATAGGAAGAGTCTGCAAAAGGATATAGATAAGCTAGGTGAGTGGGCAACAACTTGGCAGATGAAATTTAATACTAATAAATGTGAAGTCATTCACTTTGGGAAAAAAAATGATAGGGCAAGTTATTTTCTAAATGAGGTGGAGCTGCGTTGTAATGCAACGCAAAGGGATCTAGGGGTAGTAGTACATGAATCACTAAAAGTTAGTATGCAGGTGCAGCAAGCAATCAGGAAGGCCAATGGAGTTTTGGCCTTTATTGCTAGGGGGATTGAGTATAAAAACACGGAGGTCTTGCTGCAGCTGTACACAGTATTAGTGAGACCACATTTGGAATACTGTGTACAGTTCTGGGGTCCATACTTAAGAAAGGATGTACTGGCCCTGGAGGCAGTGCAGCGAAGGTTTACAAGATTAATTCCTGCAATGAGGGGATTGACATACGAGGAAAGGTTAAGTAGGCTGGAACTCTACTCTTTGGAGTTTAGAAGAATGAGAGGCGATCTCATTGAAACATATAAGATCGTGAGGGGCCTTGATCGGGTGGATGCACCGAGGATGTTCCCAATGATCGGGGAAACTAGAACTAGGGGACATAGTTGTAGAATAAGAGGGGGCTCTTTTAAAACTGAGATGAGGAAGAACTTCTTCACCCAGAGGGTGGTTAATTTATGGAATTCACTGCCCCAGGGAGCAGTGGAAGCAGAAACATTAAATATATTTAAGTCTAAAATAGATGGTTTTTTAGCTGCCAAGGGGATAAGGGGCTACGGGGAGAGGGCAGGGATATGGACCTAGGTATGGTTAGTATAGTAAGACCTGAGTGATCTCCTGGACAAGTGTCGATCGCCTGGATTGGGGTCGGAGAGGAATTTCCCGGATTTTTTTCCCGAATTGGACCTGGGTTTTTATCCGTTTTTTTGCCTCCCCCAGGAGATCACGCGGTTCTTGGGGTGGAGAGGGGTGATAGCGATATAAAGGGGAGGGTAGTGTCTTGTGTTCTGTGTCTTGTGTCTACTGTTTGTGGGTAAGGGTGTCTGTTTAGTGTTCAGCCATGAGCGAATGGCGGTGCGGGCTCGATGGGCCTGGTGGTCTACTCTCGCACCTACTTTCTATGTTTCTATGTTTCTATGTCATCCTCCATTGACAGCTCTTCTCTGTTGCTGGCAAAGGGCTTTATTTCCTCGGGAAGATTCCTTGCACTTGGTCACCCTTGTATTATGTGGTTCCTCGCCTTTCAGAGGACTTTGTCCTTTCTCGTAGCTCTTTTCAGTTCCCGTGCCTCAACCGGACGCGTGTCCAGATCGGTGAGCAAGTTGATGCGTGCCACTGGTGCTTCATCGAGCTCCGCGAGCTCAGGGTGGTTCCACGAAGAGTCCTCTTTGTGGATTGGCAAGCACGACAACGCGTCGGCATTCTGGTGACTCCTGCCTTCCCGATGGACAATCCTATAACTGTAGGCAGACAGGATCATATGCCATCTTGCTACCCGGGCCGATGCCATTGGGCTTGCAGGCTTGTGATCTCCAAATAGTGCCATCAGAGGCTTATGATCAGTTACAACGGTGATAGACCTCCCATGTAGCTGCTTGTGGAACTTTTTTAGTCCAAAGATGATAGATAAACCCTCCTTTTCATATTGTGCGTAATTCACTTCGCTGGGCTTGAGAGTGCGTGAGGCAAATGTTATTGGACGTTCCTGTCCCTCTGAATCCACATGGCTTATCACAGCACCCAAGCCATAGGGGCTTGCATCCGTTTGGAGCAGGATTGTTTTGGCTGGATCGTAATGCGTCAGCACCCTGTCACTCTGCAGGAGACGTTTTGATCTCTGGAATGCCTGCTCTTGTTCCTTTCCCCATTTGAACCGGGGATCAGGCTTGCCGCTTCTCTTCCCATTCTTCGACTCCGCTGACCGGTACTCTTCCTTCAGCATTAGAATCAACGGTGCAATCTGCTGTGACAGGTTGGGAATAAACTTCCGGTAATATCCCAGTAATCCCAGGTATGCCTGCAGTTGGCTTTGGTTCACCGGTCGCTTGGCTTCCCGCACCGCCTCGACTTTGTCTTGAAGCGGACGAAGACCCTTCCGGCTCAGTCGATGTCCGAGATAGTCCACAGACTCCTGCATCAGTGCACACTTCTCCCTCTTCAGACGCAACCCACTGGTTTCTAGTCTTGATAGGACCGCTTCCAGGTTCTTGAGGTGCTCTTCGTCAGTTCTTCCGCTGATGATGATATCATCCAGTTGGGCTTGCACATGGGAATGTCCGCTAGCAGGCTCGCCATTGTTCTTTGGAACATGGCTGGTGCGCTAGATATCCCAAAAGGTAATTTAGTATATTCAAAGAGCCCTTTGTGTGTATTAATGGTGGTGTACCTCCGAGCGTCTGGGTCTAACTCTATCTGATGATAGGCATGGGAGAGGTCGAATTTAGAGAACTTCTCTCCTTCTAGTTCCTGCAGGAGATCCTCCAATGTTGGAAGTGGATACTGTTCCACCTTCAGCACCTTGTTTGCTGTGAGCTTGTAATTGCCACAGACTCTCATGCCCCCATTCGGTTTCTTAACAGCTATGATTGGGCATGTAAGATATGCTGTCTTCACTGGCTTGATAATGCCCTCCTGCAGCTGGTCATCTAAAGTGGCACCTATTTGCTTCCTAGCTGCATATGACACCGGCGCTGCTTTGTAAAGTTTTGCCCCACTGTATCCGTCTTGTGGGTACACTTTAGCTTGGTAGCCCTTCAGTACTCCATGGGTGCTGATATGAAACAGCTTGGTGTGCTTGTTTAGTACTGAGCCCAAAGCCTCTCGCAAATTTTGTATCCTACTCGGTGGCCTTAGACTTGAACCCGGCGTTTGCTGGCTGGCCATAGTTGACAGCAATTCAGGGTACTTCCCCACCCAATCTCTTCCCATTAGGCTTGCCCCTTCCTTGACCACCACTATGGTCAGCATTTCTGGCTTCCAGTGAGGATGGAGCTGTACCTGTACCGCTGCTTTTCCGATAATGTCCACCTTCTCTCCTGTGTAGGATTTTAGTTTAAGGCAACAGGCATCCAGTCTGGGTTTCGGACCGAGTTTTTTTAAGGCTTCCTCTGGTACTATCGTCCATGGACTTCCCGTGTCCACTTCCATTTGTACCTCCTTGCCGGTCATTATCACAGTGGTCGTATACGGTTCAGCGTTCGACAATTTGTTAATTGATTCATCGTACAAGTGGTCTATATCATACTCTAATGAATCCGAATCAATCTCCTCCAAGCGGTTTGCCTTTTTCCATAATCGTCTTCTCCCCTGCTAGTAGGCTCTAACCGCATCACACTGGCTTTTGGTGTGACCCGTTCCCGAGCACCTGAAGCACTTACTATCTCGGAACCTACACATTGCCGGCTCGTGGCTACCGCCACATCTCCAGCACCTCTTGGAGTTGGGAATTTTGTCTTGGGATGCCCTTGGTGGACTCCATGTCTTCTTCAGTCTCGGCTCCTTGTCTCTGGATGCCCTTGGAGGACCCCTTGTCCCTTTTAGTCCAGGTTCCTTCCTTTGGATCTGATGGACGGGGTTAAAATCATCCCGGGACTTTCCAATCTTCCTGATTTGCTCTACATCCTGTCCCGCAACCTCCATTGCCGTCGCCATAGTGACTGCGTTCTCGAAGGTCAGATTCGGGGTACCCAACAGTTTCCGCTGGATGTTACTATCTGCGCATCCTACCACCAACCTATCCCTTAGCGTCTTTTCCAATTCCTGAAACTTACACCCCTCACTTAACTGACGAGGCTTTGCTAGGAACTGAGGGATAGTTTCACTTGCTTGTGTGCAGGTATAAAACCGATACCTTTGCACGATTTCTGTTGGTTTAGGTGAGAAGTGAGCAATTAATGCCTCTTTACATTCCTCGTATGTTTTAGTCGCGGGCTTTGCTGGCTGCAGCAACGCACGTAAGGTGTGATAACCCCTGCTTCCTAAGCCTGTGAGCAAAATTGCTCGTTTCTTCTCTGCCGTAGTGACATCGCTTGAAATGAACCAAGCCTCTAACACTTCAGTCCATTCCTCAAAGTTGTGCTCCGGATCAAACAGGGGCACATTCCCTACCACTGTAGTAGCCATGGTACCTGTTGCTATCCAGGCGCCATTTTCAGGTGCTCCTGTACAGACAAAACACTGATTACCTCAAGATAATAAAACACATATCTCCTGTACAGACAAAACACGGACTTTTCCCGGATAACACAGTTCTGTATTAATTAGCTTTAGAAACAATCACTGTCTATTACTTAATCTTATAATAATAGATTTATACCATTTATAGATTTATTAACATTTTCTGTTAATAGGCAACTAAAACATTTTAAACATATTCCTTCTATGCACACAGATGTACTTAAATTATTGATAACAGTGACCAATACATTAAATCCAAACAGTCATCTTTTACAGTGACAATGCATTACATTTACAGAGGGCTTTTATTATGAAGGATTTCACAGCTCCAGCTTGTGGGCCTGCGGACTCGGGTGCCTCCTCGAGCTGTCCCCACCGGTACTTCTGCTGATGGTCTCACCGGACCTCCACTGCTGCTGCTGGCTCAGCCGTTGATGTTGCCTCCGCTGGCTCGCTGCCAAATCGACTAGCCTGCCCGCTGTCTGCACCGCCCTCCCGGCTGCTACTGGACCCGCTGCTCGAAGCGTCGGGACTGTGCCTCTCTCGTGGTCGGCTTTCTCAGCTTTCTCCTCTGACCGAGCTGACTCTGTTTCTGTCGGTGGCTTCTGTCAGTGACTGCTGCTTGGGCTTGGCTGTGGGATGCACAGCCCTCGAACCGTTCCTTTTTTTTCTTTTTGGCGCCAATTCTAAACCATCTGGCGCCAAATCTTTTGGCTTGGTGCTGTTCCAAATTTTTTTTCCAAAATACCTCTATTTTCAACTTGTTTTCGATTTTCTTGGCTGTCCTTGTTCTTATCTTCGTTCTTTTATCCTCGTCGCCTATTGTTGTGTATTTGGATGCTTGGAACAGACTTCAATAAGGCTCAGACACGGGAGTAATCTTACACCCGTCTTTATTCCAGAACTCCACCTTGAGTCTCCTCCTGCACGTGCGTACTTCACAAGACATCACATATACTAATTATGCTAATTATATCCCATACCTAACACTCACGGTGGGGGGAATGTTCTGACCAATTCTAACGTCTGAGAAGTGAATAGTGATGATTTGTTCATTTATCATGGCTGAAGCAGGTGGGCTCACTTCTGACTATACTTTACTGTTGACATTTAAACAGGAAAAGTAAACTTTCTTTATTAACAATGAATGACCCAGAGAAAGGAGAATGTTACTCTTGGAAGTTCATAGAGTCACAGCATGGAAACAGGCATGGAAACAGGCCAGCATGGAAACAGGCCCTTCCCTCAGCCAAACATGCCCACACAGACCAAATTGCCTCATGTACACTACTCCCACCCCGACCAACATGCCCCATCTACACTAGTCCCACCCCGACAAACATGTCGATGCGAAAGGATTTAAAAGGAGTGAATTGGGACATGTTGTTTTATGGGAAGGATGTCCAAGAAAAATGGAGGATATTTAAGGGTGAAATTTTAAGAGTACAGAATCTTTATGTCCCTGTTCGGTTGAAAGGAAATAGTAAAAAATGGAAAGAGCCATGTTTTTCAAGGGAAATTGGACACGGTTCGCAAAACGAGAGAGATCTACAATAATTATAGGCAGCATGGAGTAAATGAGGTGCTTGAGGAGTATAAAGAATGTAAAAAGAATATTAAGAAAGAAATTAGAAAAGCTAAAAGAAGATATGAGGTTACTTTGGCAAGTAAGGTGAAAGTAAATCCAAAGGGTTTCTACAGCTATATTAATAGCAAAAGGATAACAAGGAATAAAATTGGTCCATTAGAGAGTCAGACTGGACAGCTATCTGCAGAGCCAAAAGAGATCGGGTAGATATTGAACAATTTCTTTTCTTCGGTACTCACCAAGGAGAAGGATATGGAATTATGTGAGGTAAGGGAAACAAGCAGAGTAGCAATGGAAACTGTGACATTCAAAGAAGAGGAGGTGCGGACAATTTTGAAAAATATGAAAACGGATAAGTTTCCAGGTCCTGACAGGATATTCCCTAGGACATTGACGGAAGTTAGTGTAGAAATAGCAGGGGCTATGACAGAAATATTTCAAATGTCATTAGAAACGGGAATAGTGCCGGAGGATTGGCGTACTGCGCATGTTGTTCCGTTGCTTAAAAAGCGTTCGAAGAGTAAACCTAGCAATTATAGACCTGTTAGTTTGACGTCAGTGGTGGGCAAATTAATGGAAAGGATACTTAAAGATAATATATATAAGCATCTGGATAAGCAGGGTCTGATTGGGAACAGTCAACATGGATTTATGCCTGGAAGAGGTTACTAGGGAAATTGATGAGGGTAAAGCAGTGGATGTTGTCTATATGGACTTCAGTAAGGCCTTTGACAAGGTTCCTCATGGAAGGTTGGTTAAGAAGATTCAATTGTTGGGTATTAATGGTGGAGTAGCAATATGCATTCAACAGTGGCTGAATGGGAGATGCCAGAGAATAATGGTGGATGGCTGTTTGTCAGGTTGGAGGCCGGTGACTAGTGGGGTGCCTCAGGGGTCTGTGTTGGGTCCACTGTTGTTTGTCATGTACATCAATGATCTGGATGATGGTGTGAAAATTGGATTAGTAAGTATGCAGATGATACTAAGATAGGTGGCGTTGTGGACAATGAAGTAGATTTTCAAAGTCTACAGAGAGATTTAGGCCATTTGGAAGAGTGGGCTGAAAGATGGCAGATGGAGTTTAATGCTGACAAATGTGAGGTGCTACATCTCGGCAGGACAAATCAAAATAGGACGTACATAGTAAATGGTAGCGAATTGAGGAATGCAGTTGAACAGAGGGATCTAGGAATAACTGTGCATAGTTCCCTGAAGGTGGAATCTCATGTAGATAGGGTGGTAAAGAAAGCTTTTGGTGTGCTGGCCTTTATAAACCAAAGCATTGAATATAGAAGTTGGGATGTAATGTTAAAATTGTACAAGGCATTGGTGAGGCCAATTCTGGAGTATGGAGTACAATTTTGGTCGCCTAATTATACGAAGGATGTCAACAAAATAGAGAGAGTACAGAGGAGATTTACTAGAATGTTGCCTGGGTTTCAGCAACTAAGTTACAGAGAAAGGTTGAACAAGTTAGGTCTTTATTCTTTGGAGCGCAGAAGGTTAAGAGGGGACTTGATAGAGGTCTTTAAAATTATGAGCGAGTTAGACAGAGTGGACGTGGATAAGCTTTTCCCATTGAGAGTAGGGAAGATTCAAACAAGGGGACATGACTTGAGAATTAAGGGACAGAAGTTTAGGGGGAACATTAGGGGGAACTTCTTTACTCAGAGAATGGTAGCTGTGTGGAATGAGCTTCCAGTGGAAGTGGTGGAGGCAGGTTCGATGTTATCCTTTAAAAATATATTGGATGGGTATATGGACGGGAAAGGAATGGAGGGTTATGGTCTGAGTGCAGGTAGATGGGACTAGGGGGAAGTATTTTTTTTTTTTTATTTTAATTTTAATGTTCGGCACGGACTTGAAGGGCCAAGATGGCCTGTTTCCGTGCTGTTATGGTTATATGGTTATATGGTTATGTCCCATCTACACTTGTCCCACCCGACCAACATGCCCCATCTACACTAGTCCCACCCCGACCAACATGCCCCATCTATACTAGTCCCAACCCGACCAACATGCCCCATCTACACTAGTCCCACCCCGACCAACATGCCCCATCTACACTAGTCCCACCCCGACCAACATGCCCCATCTACACTAGTCCCATCCCGACCAACATGCCCCATCTACACTAGTCCTACCCCGACCAACATGCCCCATCTACACTAGTCCCACCCCGACCAACATGCCCCATCTACACTGGTCCCACCCCGACCAACATGCCCCATCTATACTGATCCCACCTGCCTGCGTTTGGCCCATATCCCTCCAAACCTGTCCTATGCAAGTGTCTCTTCAACGTTGTGATAGTCCTTGCCTCAACAACCTCCTCCGGCAGCTCATTCCATACACCCACCACCCTCTGAGTGGAAAAGTTGCCCCTCAGATTGACATTATTAATGTGAACCATTTGTGCACAACTCTGCTGGTGTGAGTAATAAATGAAATGATAGATAGCAAAAATACACAGTGGTGCAGCGGTAGTGTTGCTGCCTCACAGCGCCAGAGACCCGGGTTCCATCCTGAATATGGGTGCTGTCTGTACGGAGTTTACATGTTCTCCCCGTGACCTGCGTGGGTTTTCTCCGCGTGCTCCGGTTTCCTTCCGCATTCCAAAGTCCTGCTAGTTTGCAGGTTAATTGGCTTCTGTAAAATTGTCCCTAATGTATGTAGGAAGGAGCTAGTGTACGGGGTGATCACTGGTCGGCGATGACTCGTTGGGCCGAAGGGCCTGTTTCCGCCCAGTATCTCTAAAATCTAAACAATACCCAGTGACTTGGCCTCCACCGCCCTCTGTGACAATGAATTCCGCGGATTCACCACCCTCCGTCTAAAGAAATTCCTCATCTCCTTGGGTGCATGGGTGGGAAGGCAGAGAGGGTGAGGGGCCAGACGTGGGCATGTGGGACTAGATTCGATAGGCATGGCTGTGTGTTTCTGTGCTGTGGGACTGACGGGGCTCAACAGGGTAGTAGTTTGATGCTTCAGCCTGCAGCAACCCAGGAGAACTGTGTTCCAGATGCTTCATTAGTTTGTTGTTCTGCACATCGATCGGGAGGCGATGAAATCACCCGTTCACACGCAGCCGCTAGAGCAAACAATGTACATACAGTGTAGCAATGTTACAAAATTTTGAGATTTAAAAAATAAAGTCTGCAATTTATCCCATCAGATAAAGCATAAAAAGAAGTTTAATTTGACACTTAATTCACTTTCATATCTTCAGTATTAAAAAAGGTATGGCCATTATCATACTCAGAAATTAGCATCTAGTTCCCTATTGCTTTTCCATTGACTTAACACAAAAGCTGTGATCGAGGACAGTTAAAAGCCCATAACTTTCTTAAAAATTATGATAACTGAAAGACATTTTCAGTTATTATAGATTGAAGCATTCTGAAACAAATATGAAACAATCTTACTTCGAAGACATGAAAGTAAAGCATATAATTAGTTAGTTACCTAATTGTAGCTAATTACAAAATTCAATTACTAGATCTAAACATCTATCAATTTCTTAAGAATAGATTAACATTTTTAAATAGCCTAAGTGTCCAAATAACATTCACACAATAATTCACAATATAACATAATTTTTAAATCTAATTTTCATGAATTTACGGTCCAAATGAAAGGAATTGAATGTTTAATACCTGTAAATTAATGGGCATTTAAATCATCTTGTGAGTGAGGATTTCTGGAACGCGATCCTTTGGAACGTTCATTTGCGGTGAATTTAACCCCGTATTGGCATGAAAAATACTGCCGTAAATTCGGGGAATAAAATCACCATGTCGCATGAAAAAATGTGAATTAAAGGCTTCTTAAGAAGCACTTATACATTTAAAGAAATCACTTTTGTTTACCTGTCCCGTGTGTGAAATCCGTCCCCGTTATCGGCGTTGACGCTTCAGGAGCTGCTTTTAAAATTACTCTAGCGCTGACATTGACGATTTAATAAAAATAAAAAATTCACAAAACGCCGCTAGGAACGATTTGTCAGCCAAGGCTTGTACTACAACAAAATATTAACCAGGACAAGGGAGGAGAAACCCGCGTTTTAACCCCGCCCCCCCTTAAAGGCGCCAAAATCGCGCACACGGCCAGTGGCAGAATTACAGCGCGACTGAAGGTAAGTTTTGTAACATACCTATACAATGATGACAAACACAATAAATGCAATATCCAGTGAACAGTGCAAGATTGTGTTGCAGAAAGCCTACGGTAGCACGGACAAGAGGGGCCGAAGAGCCTGTCTCCGGGCAGGGCCCCCACTGACGCTGTCCGTGTGGAGTTTGCATGCTTCCCCCTCCGTGGTGGACCGGATGCGGGTCGGGGCAGGGTAGGCGAGCTCAGCCTTCTAAGCCTCAATCCAAGCTCAGCCTTCCTCCCGCGCATCCTAGCCCCGACGGGCCGAGTGCCGCCGCCTCCCTCCCCGGACAACAACCGAGGGGAAAAACACAGACGAAACCTCTTCCAACCCCCCGAATCCCTCAGGGAATGCCCCTGTCCTGTCTTTGAAATCAAGCCGTCACAATTGTGCACGATCAGTTAGCATTATCCTTTTTTTTAATATATAGACGAAAGCGGATCAAGTTCAAGTTGGAATTTATTGTCAAATGCACCAATTAAGGTACAGTGATATTTGAGTTACCATACAGCCATGCTGAGTAAAAAGCAACAAGACACACAGCCACATAAAATAACATCTAACATAAACATCCACCACAGTGGAATCCACATTCCTCACTGTGATGGAAGGTAATAAAGTTTTATCATCTTCCCCTTTTGTTCACCCGTGGTCGGGGCTGTTGAACCCTCCGCAGTCGCCGCTCACTGCCGACACACTACATAAAAGTCCCTTTAAACTTCCATGATCCAAAGACATCCTCATGAAGTAGGCCTATGCTTGAACAGCTATCCAGCCAGAAGACGCGAAAGCATTGCGGGAGTTTGCGATATTTCTTAGAAGTATGAAAGAAATGACTACCCTCTTAGACCACATGCAAGAAATGAATGTTGTTAGCAATATAACAATGATCACTCTAAAACTGCCCTATAGACTTAGAGAAAAGATACAGCTGGTCTGTTAGAGGAAAATGAGAATCGAGAGGCCATGCTTCCTGATCTGGGGAACTTCATAGAAAAGGAAGTACGGTTCATGTCACATTTACGCTATGGGAGTATTCAAGATCCTAAACCAATCGCAACTGTCAAAGGTTCTACCTTTACTAAAACAAAAGGAAGATCAGGACCTAAGGGAAGTAGTTTTGATTCCGCTGTAAATACCTGCAGAAATGAAAGGCCAAAAGGAAGAAGACACATCTACTGTTAAGCCAAGATGGTACTGCTTGTCATCCAGCGAGAAGAAGACAGAGGAGTGACAGAGATGGCCCACGGGGGAAGGGGGGCAGTCGATGACTGGTCAGCTCGGACCTTGTATACCATCCCAAGAATGGACACCGCATTCTTGACAGGGCCAAGGAGAGCTTGTAATAGGAACACTTCTCCATCCGTTTCCCACCACGGATGGCTGACCTGCTGAGTTCTACCGGCACTTTGGAGGGAATGGACAGGCGACGTGTCGGGTCTGGACCCTTCTTTGGACTGATGGAGTCGGGGGAAAAAGCTGGAAAAAAGAGATGGGGTTGGGACAGGCTCCAGGACTTGATTAGGAGGGGGGAGTTTCCTTAATTTGGAGAATTCAATGTTCATGTCATTGGGCTGTAAGCTATGAGGTGCTGTTCCTCCAGTTTGCGTGTCACCTCACTCTGGCAATGGAGGAGGCTCAGGACAGAAACATCAGTGTGGGAGTGGAAAGGGGAGTTAAAATGGTTGGCAATCGGGAGATCCAGCAGGCCTTGGAGGACAGAGCGCAAATGTAGGGTGAAATGCACGCCTAGTCCTGATACACTAGACATTAGACAATAGACAATAGGTGCAGGAGTAGGCCATTCGGTCCTTCGAACCAGCACCACCATTCAATGTGATCATGGCTGATCATCCACAATCAGTATCCCGTTCCTGCCTTCTCCCCATACCCCGGGGAATCGAGGACCAGGGGACATGGGTTCAAGGTGAAGGGGAAAAGATTTAAAAGGAAACTGAGGGGTAACTTTTTCACACAGTTGGTGGTGGGAGTATGGGACAAACTGTCACAGGAGGTAGTTGAGGTGGTGACTATCCCAACGTTTAAGAAACAGTTAGACAGTTACATGGATAGGACAAGTTTGGAGGGATATGGACGAAACACAGGAAAGTGGGACTAGTGTAGCTGGGTCATGTTGGTCGGTGTGGGTAAGTTGGGCTGAAGGGCCTGTTTCCACACTGTATCACTCTATGACTAACACAAAGTGCTGGAGTAACTCAGCGGGTCAGGCAGCATCTGTGGAGAACATGGATAGGTGACGTTTCACAGAGTGCTGGAGTAACTCAGCGGGTCAGGCAGCTTCTCTGGAGAGCATGGATACGTGACATTTCAGAGTGCTGGAGTAACTCAGCAGGACAGGCAGCATCTCTGGAGAGAAGGAATGGGTGACGTTTCGGGTCGACACTGAAGAAGGGTCTCGACCCTGAAACATTACCCATTTCTTCCAGCATTTTGTGTCTATCTAAACAGTGCCTATCTATCCACGTGACGGTGTGCCAGCAGGCTGGAGGAGTGGGCAAAGGCCTTGCCACAGAGCGGGCAGTTGAAGGGGCGCTGACTGGTGTGGACTCGCCGGTGTCCCAGCAGGTGGTCATGGCGGGTGTAACACTTGCCACACTCAATGCACACAAATGGTCTCTCTCCAGTGTGCAGCCGCTGGTGCTCACGCTGCCCCCGTGCTCTGTTGTCACAGTGGGAGCAGCTGCTCGCCGGCGTGGGTCCTCCGGTGCTGCCGCAACCCCTGCGAGCTGTCAAACTCCTCACCGCAGTACGGGCAGTCGTAGGGCAGGCCACTGGTGTGCACGCGCTGGTGAGACAGGGCGTGGGAGGTCATGGTAGAGCGGTCTCCACACACCGGGTTGGGAACTGGATGGGCGCCGGTGTGCAGCTTGGAGGAGCGAGTGAAGCCCTTGCCGCACTGGGTGCAGGTGAAGAGGCGCTCGCTGGTGTGGGTGCACTGGTGCTCCAGCAGAGTGCCGGAGCGGGTGAAGCCCTTGCCGCACTGGGTGCAAGTGAAGGGGCGCTCGCCGGTGTGGGTGCGCTGGTGGGACAGCAGGTGACTGGACAGGGTGAAGCCCTTGCCGCACTGGGCACAGGTGTAGGGGCGCTCGCCAGTGTGGGTGCGCTGGTGGGACAGCAGGTTGCTGGACTGAGTGAAGCCCTTGCCGCACAGGGTGCAGGTGTAGGGCCGCTCTCCGGTGTGGGTGCGCTGGTGGGACAGCAGCTTGCTGGAGGAGGTGAAGCCCTTGCCGCACTGGGCGCAGGTGTAGGGCCACTCGCCGGTGTGGGTATGCTGGTGCTCCAGCAGGGTGCCGGACTGGGTGAAGCCCTTGCCGCATTGGGCGCAGGTGTAGGGGCGTTCGCCGGTGTGGGTGCGCTGGTGGGACAGCAGCCTGGTGGAGCTGGTGAAGTCATTGCCACACTGGGCGCAAATGTAGGGGCGATCGCTGGTGTGGGTGCGTTGGTGCACCAGCAGGTGACCGGACTGGGTGAAGCTCTTGCCACACTGGGCGCAGGTGTAGGGGCGCTCCCCGGTGTGGGTGCGTTGGTGCACCAGCAGGTTGCTGGAGGAGGTGAAGCCCTTGCCGCACTGGGCACAGGTGTAGGGCCGCTCCCCGGTGTGGGTACGCTGGTGGGACAGCAGGTTGCTGGAGGATGTGATACCCTTGCCGCAGTAACTGCAGGTGCAGGGTCGTTCCCCGGTGTGCAGGCGCCTTTGCTTCTTCAGGTCCGGCGACGACTTGAAGCCTTTGCCGCAGTCGGAGCAGGTGAATGGTCGCTCACTGATGTGCACCCGCCGGTGCTGCCGCAGCAGGTGGCTGGAGCTGGTGAAGCTCTTGCCGCATTCTGAGCAGTCGAAGGGGCATTCTCCCGTGTGCACCCGCCGGTGGATCTCCAGCTCACTCAGGTACTGCCAGGCCTTGCCACACACGTCGCACTCATAACGCTTCTCCTTGTTGTGCCCCGTTATGTGGTCCTCCATCGAAGCTCAGCCCCTCGAAGCTCAACCGCACACTGAGCAGATGGGGGGGGGGGGGCTCACCGGCACCCTGGCCGCCCCCAATGGCCGCTCACGTCCCCGTCTCCATGTCCACAGCAACGGCTCCTAAATCGTGCAGGAGGATAACACAGAGGGTCAACAAGCTGGCAAACAGGACATTGCTAGCACATATTGGGTGCGTTTATGGCGGAGGAAACCGTTATATAATTCTGCGCGGCACAGTACCGCAGCGGTACAGTTGCTGCCTCACCGCCAGAGACCCGGGTACGATCCTATGGGTGCTGTCTGTGCGGAGTTTGTACATTCTCCCCTTGACCTGCGTGGGTTTTTACTCCGGGTGCTCTGGTTTCCTCCAACATTTCAAAGACGTTCAGCGTTGTAGATTAATCGGCCTCCGCAAAATTGATAAATTGTCCCTAATGTGCGTAGGATAGTTCTAGTGTACGGGGTGATGACTGGTCGGCGCGGACTCCGCGGGCCGAAAAATCTGTTTCCGCGCTGCATCTCTAAACTAAACCAAAGGGTCTCGACCCAAAATGTCACCCATTCATTCTCTCCACAGATGCTGCCTGACCTGCTGACTCCAGCACTTTGTGTCTATCTTCTCCACAGATGCTGCCTGACATGCTGAGTTACTCCAGCACTCTCTCTGTCTCTCTCTGTCCGTCTCTCTTTCTCTTTCTCTCTGTCTCTCCCTCTCTCTCTCTCTCTCTCTCTCTCTCTCTCTCTCTCTGTCCCTCTCTTGTCTCTGTCTCTGTAACTGACTCTCTCTCTCTCTCTCTCTATCTGTCTCTCTCACTGTCTCTGTCTATCTCCCTCCCCCTCTCTCTGTCTCTCTCCGTCTCTCTATCTCTCTGTTTCTCTCTCTCTCTCTGTCTCTCTCTGTCTCTCTCTCTCTCTCTGTCTGTCTCTCTCTCTCTCTATCTTTTTTTTCTTTTTTTAAATATTTTAATTTTATTAGAAGTAAGTACAATAATATGGCACCAAAGTGCCTAATATATATTGACATAATACATTTTATGTAAAGCTTCTTATTTTTTTATAATGAAGAAAAAGAGAGAATAGATAACAAAAGATAGAAAAACGTGTGATATATAGTGTGTGAGAAAGAAAAAAGGGTGAAAGAAGTAAAGTAAAGAAAAGAAGATAGAAAGAAAAAGAGTAGAAAGTAAAAGATTAAGGAGATCGTTATTTATAATCTTGACCATCCCTCACCCAGTCCTGGAACAGTTAGCTTCTACAATTGTGTTGCACCATATGCTTCCAAAAAGACAACAAATGGAGACCAACTCGATAAGAATTGATTTATCTATTAGGAGGAATCGCATTTCCTCAAGGTGTCCAACATGCTTGAAATTAACATTTGAAGCGTTAGTATTGGTGTATTTTTCCAAAATTTAAGTATTAGTTTTTTTGCCATTATTAAACCATAAGTTAAAAATAAATTTTGAGATGTTCAATTTATTCCCGTCTTCCATTACTCCAAATATAATATTTTCAGTATTAGGTTCCATTTTTATCTTGAATAATTTTGCAAATATTTCAAAAATATCACTCCAAAAATTATAAAGTTTTATGCAGGAAACAAAAGAGTGTGTTATAGTTTATCACAAATGGGGGACGTATTTGGATAGAATTTATTCAATCTAGTTTTTGAATAATATAATCTATGTAAAATTTTAAATTGAATTAAATTATGTCTTACATTAATCGAACATTTGTGTATATATATCAAATACTTTTCCCATGTTTCCTTCGTAATATTTATCATTAATTCTCGTTCACACCCTTCTCTAAGTACCTCTGTCGATGGTAGGTCTATATTTAAAATACTATTATATATATATGATATTAATTTCTGTCAGCCTTAATATTCATTGCTTCTTCCAGTGGATCAAAAGTTATGTTTTGATATCTTTGTATATATTTCTTCATGAAGTCGCAAATCTGAAGATATTTAAAATATTGGTTATTTTTCAGTTTAAATTTTAATTGTAATTGTTGGAATGGTAACAGGTTTCCCATTTCATACATATCACCGATCCTTTTAATTCCCATTCTTTCCCATTGGTTATACGTTTTATCAATAAGAGATGGTTTAAATGAAGGATTATTCACTATTGGCATTAACAAAGATAGATTTCTCAATTTTAAAGATAATTTTATTTGTTTCCAAATTCTTATTGTATCATGTATAATTTTGTTGTTCTTATATATGATGTTGTTCAGTTTTATCGGGGAGAAGAGGATCGCTCCTATGTTACAAGGGGAACAATCCTCTTTCTCCATTCTTATCCATTCTGTCTGTTGGGTAGAACTGTCCAACCAGTAAATTATATTCTTAATATGCACTGCCCAATAGTAATACAAATAGTTCGGAAGTGAAAGTCCCCCGACATCTTTTGGTTTACATAAGTGTTTTTTTTAATTCTGTGTGATCTATAGTCCCAAATAAAATTAGTAATATTAAAGTCTAGTTTTTTTTAAACAATTTTTGGTATATATAATGGTATAGATTGAAATAAAGGTATAATAATTGTGGTAAAAAGATCATTTTTATAGCTTTTATTATACCTATTAATGATAAGGGGAGTGTTTTCCAGAATTTAATCAACGTGTTGCGTTTATTTAATAAAGGCATAAAATTAGCATTAAATAATGCTTTATATTTTCTAGTAATTTGAATACCCAAATACTTAAATTTTTCTGTTGCAATTTTAAAGGGGAATTTCAATAAGTGTGTAGATTCTTGAGGTTTTAACGTCATGATTTCACTTTTATTCCAGTTTATTCTATATCCAGAAAAGGACCCGAATTCCTCTATTAAATTTAATAAATTTGGTATGCTCGTTTGTGAATTTGTAATATATAAAAGTATATCGTCTGCATATAATGAAATTTTATTATTTGAGTCCCTAGTATTATATCCCTGAATATTCGGATGAATTCTTATACTTTCAGCCAGGGGCTCTATCATAAGGGCAAATCGCAGGGGTGATAACGCACATCCCTGCCTATTGCCCCTTGATAATTGAAACTTTGGAGATAACATATTATTGGTTAATATTCTTGCCATCGGTTTATCATATAATAATTTTACCCATGCAATAAAATTCTCTACAAATATTAAATTTTTGCAGTACTTTATATAAATACTGCCACTCTACCTGATCAAATGCTTTCTCTGTGTCCAGAGAAACAATTGATATATCTTCTTCCTCCGTTTTATGTGAGTACATTATATTAAACAGGCGTCTCAAATTATAAATGAATGTCTTTTGGGTATAAACCCCGTTTGATCAGGATTTATCAATTTTCTAATGTATTAACTCAATCTTCTTGCTAAAGTCTTTGCTAAAATTTTCTGATCTGTATTTAAAAGTGATATAGCTCTATATGAGCCCGGTTCATCTAAATCTTTTTCTTTTTTTGGAATAAGCGTAATAGTTGATTCAGCTAATGTTTCTGGTAGTTTATTTTCTTTAAAGGCGTGAGTATATAAATTAAATAAGTATGGAGTCGTTATCTCATGAAATCTTTTATAAAATTCATTACTAAAACCATCTGATCCAGGCGTCTTACCATTTTTCAACGATTTTATTGTTTCACCTATTTCTTCAAGTGTAATCTGAGCTCCTAGTTCCTCTTGTTCCGAAACATCAAGTTTTGGAAGATTACAGTTATCTAAAAAATTTATAATTTTACTATCTTCTATTTTAGTTTTTGATGTATATAAATGTTGATAAAATTGAGCAAATCTATTGTTAATATCCTTAGGTAATATTAGTAATTCACCTTTCTCTGATTTAATTTTAGTGATAGTATTTTCCTTTTCTTGTTTTTTCAATTGACGAGCAAAGAGCTTATGTGGTTTGTCACCAAATTCGAAATGTTCCTGTTTTGTAATTTGGGATAATCTTATTACTCTTGCCGATAAAATTCGATTAAGTTTAAATTTCAGTAGTATTATCTTATGATGTTTATCTGTAGTATTATCTTTGGCATTATCTAACTCTAATTGTCTAATTTCTTGTTCTAGCATCAGTTGTTCTGTCTCATTCTTTTTAATTTGAAAAATTTGATATGAGATTATAACTCCACTAATAAATGCCTTGAAAGTTTCCCATAATAAAGAAGGTGAAATACCTGGTGATTCATTTGTCTCAAAAAAAAGTTTCATTTATTGTTTTAAATATTTATAACCTTGTGAGTCGTTTAAAATTTGTGTATTAAACCTCCAAAAAGATTTTTTACCGGGCATTCCCTCAAATTTTAATAGAAATGTCAACGGAGAATGATCAGAAATAATGCTGGTGTGATATGAAGGATTAATGGTATATGGAATTAATTTTATATCCACTAAAAAATAATCAATTCGTGAATAAGTTTTATGTACCCATGAGTAAAACGAGTATTCCCTTCCAGTTGGATTAGCAGTTCTCCATACGTCTGTGATATTAGTATTTTTAATATATGTATTTAGAAGTTCACTAGTCTTAGATTTTAAATTACCCCTCCTTTGTTTTACTGATTTGTCTAAGTATGGATCTAAAACACAATTGAAGTCCCCCCCTATTATTACATTTTGGTAATTAAACTCTGATATTATATATATAATTTTATTTAAAAATTGGGGGTTGTCAAAGTTCGGAGCGTAAAATTTATCATAGTCATTTATTAATTTAAAAGGCATACCTTTCCGAATAATAATAGCCGTACCTCTAGATTTAGAAGTAAATGAAGAATAATATGTTTGTTCTATCCACTTCGCCTTTAATCTCATCTGTGTTTGTTGTTTCATGTGTGTTTTCTGCAAAAAAAATTATGTCACAATTCAAAGATTTTAATTGAGCAAAAATGTTACCCCTCTTAATTGGTTCATTGGCACCCCTTATATTCCAACTACAGAATGTAATTCCTCCATTCTTTATTTGTCTATCGTCTTGCATTATATATCAGTATAGTGTTCTTGAATCATATGGTGCAACCAAATACCTCCGAATTCTGGGTGCTGGGTGGTCATCCCGAATTTTTAAATTTATGTTACATCTCCTTCCTGTATAGTACCTTAGAAAAAGAAAGAAAAAATGTGATATGAAATTGATTACAAAAAAATTAAACAAAAAGAAATCTTTATAGTGATTTTAAAAAAAGTGATGTTAAGGTATCTAAGAAAAGATACCTTAAAAACGAATAGCCACCTAAGGTGGCGAAGAATTTATGGACTTCCATTGATGTTGTACATTGAGCTCCATCCCCTTAGCAGAGTCTCGTGTAAGGCTACGGACCGTTTCAGATGTTTAAAAAAAAAAAAATTATCAAACCAGCGCCAGTAAAAACAGAAAGAATTCAGAAAAAGTAAAAAATAAAAAACAAAAATAAGACACAACGTATGTTCAGTTCTATAAGTATATATGCCTTTCCAATTTATCTAACCTTAATCGAGTCTAAACTTTACCATATATATCCACCCAGATTTCTTACATGATATCCCATTCTTTAACTTTAATACAAGGGGTTAAACAAAGCCACGCTTCTGGATCTTTTCCAAGTGTATACTGCGCCTGCCTCCTTCACACACAGTATTAGTTTGTTACTATTATTATGAACATTTTAGTTAATTACTGTATATTAGTATATATCATCAATATTAGTTCATTTCCCTTAACTATTTTAAATTTATAAAATCAAAATTATGTACACTCCCATTATCTCCTTCCCCGCTTCATGGGTTATTCATATTTGCCACTTACATTAACAGATAATTAGTATTAT
Organism: Malacoraja senta; assembly: GCA_038087875.1. Classification (NCBI taxonomy): domain Eukaryota; kingdom Metazoa; phylum Chordata; class Chondrichthyes; order Rajiformes; family Rajidae; genus Malacoraja; species Malacoraja senta. Next base: position 127,180 of record JAXLNO010005439.1, read on the forward strand.
TAAATTTGTTAGATTAATTGATTATTTATTATTAAAATATAGTAATTAAAGATTTTCTTAAATCAACACATTTTTATATTCCAATCAATATTATCTCGTTCCATGTCCTTATTAATTCCCTCATTAATTCTGTATCTTCAACGTCCTTTTGTTTATCTTTAAGTTTTTCATTCAAGGTGAAACATGGACTGTACTCTCGAAAACACATTCCAGACAGATAAGCATATCTGGTAACTGTCTGGAAAAGTTCTGCCATCTTAACCAGAGCAAAACCCTGTCTTAAAGAGTTAAAAAGTTCAACATTCTTCCTTGTCGTCATCTTCACCCGCTGTTTTCTTTACAATATCCTCTGCGTACTTAAAAGCCTTTTCGGGATTCGTAAATGTGGGTTCAGTGTCCTTATAAGTAATCTTCATTTTTGCTGGGTAGACCACCCCATATCTCACATGGGGTACTCCTTTCAGAATATTTCTTGTCTGTGTAAACAAGTTCCTTTTCTGGACGACCTCAGGGGGATAATCACGGAAGAGTCTAATATTATCCCCAAGATATGTCAGATTCTCCCCATGGGTAATCTTATTCAATATATTTTCCACTGAAGAGATGTCGAGGAATTTCACAATTATCTGTCTTGGAGGAGCACTTATCCCTTTTGGAACACGTCCAACCCGGTGAACGACATCTATTCTTGGGTCTTCCGGCAGTTTAAAAACATCTTTAAGAAAGTACGTTTGAGATCCACGACCCTCTCGTCCTTCACTTACTCCAACAATTCTCAAATTCTGCCTTCTCGATCTCGCCTCCAAGTCCAAACATTTGTCAGTCATTCTCACAAGTTGCTCCCCCTCAGACTTTTGTGCTTTTTTCAGACTCTTTATTTCCGTAGCCATCTCTTTCATTGCATTCTCCATTTCTTCCATCAGCTCATCAAACTTTACCATGTTATCATGTATCTCATTAAATTTCTTATTATAATCTTTTTCCATTTTAGCACATTCTGACGTTAATTTTTTATCAAGCTCCTTATACTGCTTCTTCAGCTCCTTTAACTCACCACAAGCAACGTCAATTTTTTTAGAAAGATTAGTCTCCATACTCTGCATTTTAGTCTCCATACTCTGCATTTTAGTCTCCATATTAGTCTCCATACTGCATCTTTTCCAGTGTAGTATTAATTGTAGCATTCATTTCTACTAGTATTTGCTTCATCTCCTTTTTTTCTCCTTTTGCAGCCATTTCAGGCACAAATCCTTGGGAGTAAGACTCTTCTTCTGAGCTTTCTTCTGTCGTTTGCAGAGTTTCCAAAACTTCCTCAAGATGGAGACTGATAGTCGTTTTCTTAGGTGCTCGTGAGCTTTTCTCTTTGCTCATTTAAAACTCCCGTTAAACTTCTGATTTTTCGCGTCGATTTCTGATGATGTCACTTACCCGACGCCAGGCAGCTCTGGTGATTTTTTTAAAATCGGTCCTATCTCTCAAAACGACTTTTTCGCGATTTTAACGGGAGAGGAGCTCAATGCTGCCCTTGCAGCTCCATGGCACCACCGGAAGTCCTCTCTCGCTATCTCTCTCTGTCCCTCACTATCTCTCTCCCTCTCTCTGCATCTGTCTCTCTCTCTCTAACTCTGTCTCTCTCTCTTTCTCTTTCTTCTCTCTGTCTCTTTCCCCTCTCTCTGTCTCTCCCCATGTGTCTCTCTCTGTTTGTCTCTCTCTGACTGCATCTTTTTCTCTGTCTCTCTCCCTCTCTGTCTGTCTCTCTCCTTCTCTCTCCTTTTCTCTCCCTCACTGTCTCTCTCTGTGTCTCGCCCTCTGTCTCTCTCTCTCTCCCTGTCTGTCTTTCCCCCTCTCTCTGTCTCCCTCTCTGTCTCCCTCTCTGTCGCTCTCTCTGTCTCTCACTCTCTGTCTCTCTCTCACTCTCTCTATGTCTCCCTCTCTGTCTTTCTGTCTCTCTGTAATTGTATCTGTCTATCTCTGTTTCTCTATCTACCTCTCTCTCTCTCTCTCTCTCTGTTTCTCTCTCTCTCACTCTCTCTCTCTCTCTCTCTCTCTCTCTCTCTC
>JAXLNO010005440.1:0-34216 GCA_038087875.1 Malacoraja senta
ACTTATAGTGTTATATAACTTTACATTATAGTGTTATAGTGTTATATACTTATAGTGTTATATACTTATAGTGTTAATATTACTTTGGTTATAGTGTTATATATTATAGTGTTATATACTTATAGTGTTATATACTTATAGTGTTATATACTTATAGTGTTATATACTTATAGTGTTATATACTTATAGTGTTATATACTTATAGTGTTATATACTTATAGTGTTATATACTTATAGTGTTATATACTTATAGTGTTATATACTTATAGTGTTATATACTTATAGTGTTATATACTTATAGTGTTATATACTTATAGTGTTATATACTTATAGTGTTATATACTTATAGTGTTAATATACTTATAGTGTTATATACTGATAGTGTTATATACTTATAGTGTTATATACTTATAGTGTTATATACTTATAGTGTTATATACTTATAGTGTTATATACATATAGTGTTATATACTTATAGTGTTATATACTTATAGTGTTATATACTTATAGTGTTATATACTTATAGTGTTATATACTTATAGTGTTATAGTGTTATAGTGTTATATACTTATAGTGTTATATACTTATAGTGTTATATACTTATAGTGTTATATACTTATAGTGTTATATACTTATAGTGTTATATACTTATAGTGTTATATACTTATAGTGTTATAGTGTTATAGTGTTATATACTTATAGTGTTATATACTTATAGTGTTATATACTTATAGTGTTATATACTTATAGTGTTATATACTTATAGTGTTATATACTTATTAGTGTTATATACTTATAGTGTTATATACTTATAGTGTTATAATACTTATAGTGTTATATACTTATAGTGTTATATACTTATAGTGTTATATACTTATAGTGTTATATACTTATAGTGTTATATACTTATAGTGTTCTGTGTTATATATGTGTTATATACTTATAGTGTTATATACTTATAGTGTTATATACTTATAGTGTTATAGTTTATAACTTATAGTGTTATATACTTATAGTGTTATAGTGTTAATACTTATAGTGTTATATACTTATAGTGTTATATACTTATAGTGTTATATACTTATAGTGTTATATACTTATAGTGTTATATACTTATAGTGTTATATACTTATAGTGTTATATACTTATAGTGTTATATACTTATAGTGTTATATACTTATAGTGTTATATACTTATAGTGTTATATACTTATAGTGTTATATACTTATAGTGTTATATACTTATAGTGTTATATACTTATAGTGTTATATACTTATTGTGTTATAATACTTATAGTGTTATATACTTATAGTGTTATATACTATATAGTGTTATAACTTATAGTGTTATACTACTTATAGTGTTATATATTTATAGTGTTATAAACTTATAGTGTTATAGTGTTATATATACTTATAGTGTTATATACTTATAGTGTTATATACTATAGTGTTATATACTTATAGTGTTATAGTGTTATATACTTATAGTGTTATATACTTATAGTGTTATATACTTATAGTGTTATATACTTATAGTGTTATAGTGTTATATACTTATAGTGTTATAGTGTTATATACTTATAGTGTTATATACTTATAGTGTTATATACTTATAGTGTTATAGTGTTATATACTTATAGTGTTATATACTTATAGTGTTATATACTTATAGTGTTATAGTGTTATATAGTTATAGTGTTATATAGTTATAGTGTTATATAGTTATAGTGTTATATACTTATAGTGTTATATACTTATAGTGTTATATACTTATAGTGTTATATACTTATAGTGTTATATACTTATGTGTTATATACTTATAGTGTTATATAGTTATAGTGTTATAGTGTTATATACTTATAGTGTTATAATAATGTCTGTAAATCATGTCTGATGAATCTTATAGAATTTTTCGAGGATGTAACTAGTAGAGTGGATAGGGGAGAACCAGTGGATGTGTTGTATCTGGACTTTCAGAAGGCTTTCGACAAGGTCCCACATAAGAGATTAGGATACAAACTTAAATCACACGGAATTGGGGGTTCAGTATTGATGTGGATAGAGAACTGGCTGGCAAACAGGAAGCAAAGAGCAAACAGGAAGCAAAGAGTAGGAGTAAACGGGTCCTTTTCACAATGGCAGGCAGTGACTAGTGGGGTACCGCAAGGCTCAGTGCTGGGACCCCAGCTATTTACAATATATATTAATGATCTGGATGAGGGAATTGAAGGCAATATCTCCAAGTTTGCGGATGACACTAAGCTGGGGGGCAGTGTTAGCTGTGAGGAGGATGCTAGGAGACTGCAAGGTGACTTGGATAGGCTGGGTGAGTGGGCAAATGTTTGGCAGATGCAGTATAATGTGGATAAATGTGAGGTTATCCATTTTGGTGGCAAAAACAGGAAAGCAGACTATTATCTAAATGGTGGCCGACTAGGAAAAGGGGAGATGCAGCGAGACCTGGGTGTCATGGTACACCAGTCATTGAAAGTAGGCATGCAGGTGCAGCAGGCAGTGAAGAAAGCGAATGGTATGTTAGCTTTCATAGCAAAAGGATTTGAGTATAGGAGCAGGGAGGTTCTACTGCAGTTGTACAGGGTCTTGGTGAGACCACACCTGGAGTATTGCGTACAGTTTTGGTCTCCAAATCTGAGGAAGGACATTATTGCCATAGAGAGAGTGCAGAGAAGGTTCACCAGACTGATTCCTGGGATGTCAGGACTGTCTTATGAAGAAAGACTGGATAGACTTGGTTTATACTCTCTAGAATTTAGGAGATTGAGAGGGGATCTTATAGAAACTTACAAAATTCTTAAGGGGTTGGACAGGCTAGATGCAGGAAGATTGCTCCCGATGTTGGGGAAGTCCAGGACAAGGGGTCACAGCTTAAGGATAAGGGGGAAATCCTTTAAAACCGAGATGAGAAGAACTTTTTTCACACAGAGAGTGGTGAATCTCTGGAACTCTCTGCCACAGAGGGTAGTCGAGGCCAGTTCATTGGCTATATTTAAGAGGGAGTTAGATGTGGCCCTTGTGGTTAAAGGGATCAGAGGGTATGGAGAGAAGGCAGGTACGGGATACTCAGTTGCATGATCAGCCATGATCATATTGAATGGCGGTGCAGGCTCGAAGGGCCGAATACATAGATACATAGATACATAGAAATTAGGTGCAGGAGTAGGCCATTCGGCCCTTCGAGCCTGCACCGCCATTCAATACGATCATGGCTGATCATCCAACTCAGTATCCCGTACCTGCCTTCTCTCCATACCCCCTGATCCCTTTAGCCACAAGGGCCACATCTAATTCCTCTTAAATATAGCCAATGAACTGGCCTCAACTACCCTCTGTGGCAGAGAGTTCCAGAGATTCACCACTCTCTGTGTGAAAAAGTTTTTCCTCATCTCGGTCTTAAAGGATTTTCCCCTTATCCTTAAGCTGTGACCCCTTGTCCTGGACTTCCCCAACATCGGGAACAATCTTCCTGCATCTAGCCTGTCCAACCCCATAAGAATCTTGTACGTTTCTATAAGATCCCCTCTCAATCTCCTAAATTCTAGCGAGTATAAGCCAAGTCTATCCAGTCTTTCTTCATATGAAAGTCCTGACATCCCAGGAATCAGTCTGGTGAACCTTCTCTGCACTCCCTCTATGGCTATAATGTCCTTCCTCAGATTTGGAGACCAAAACTGTACGCAATACTCCAGGTGTGGTCTCACCAAGACCCTGTACAACTGCAGTAGAACCTCACTGCTCCTATACTCAAATCCTCTTGCTATGAAGGCCAACATACCATTCGCTTTCTTCACTGCCTGCTGCACCTGCATGCCTACTTTCAATGACTGGTGTACCATGACACCCAGGTCTCGCTGCATCTCCCCATTTCCTAATCGGCCACCATTTAGATAATAGTCTGCCTTCCCGTTTTTGCTACCAAAGTGGATAACCTCACATTTATCCACATTATACTGCATCTGCCAAACATTTGCCCACTCACCCAGCCTATCCAAGTCACCTTGCAGTCTCCTAGCATCCTCCTCACAGCTAACACTGCCCCCCAGCTTAGTGTCATCCGCAAACTTGGAGATGTTGCTTTCAATTCCCTCGTCCAGATCATTAATATAAATTGTAAATAGCTGGGGTCCCAGCACTGAGCCTTGTGGTACCCCACTAGTCACTGCCTGCCATTGTGAAAAGGACCCGTTTACTCCTACTCTTTGCTTCCTGTTTGCCAGCCAGTTCTCTATCCACATCAATACTGAACCCCCAATACCGTGTGATTTAAGTTTGTATCCTAATCTCTTATGTGGTACCTTGTCGAAAGCCTTCTGAAAGTCCAGATACAACACATCCACTGGTTCTCCCCTATCCACTCTACTAGTTACATCCTCGAAAAATTCTATAAGATTCGTCAGACACGATTTACCTTTCGTAAATCCATGCTGACTTTGTCCAATGATTTCACCACTTTCCAAATGTGCTGCTATCCCATCTTTAATAACTGACTCTAGCAGTTTCCCCACTACCGATGTTAGACTAACTGGTCTGTAATTCCCCGTTTTCTCTCTCCCTCCCTTCTTAAAAAGTGGGGTTACGTTTGCTACCCTCCAATCCTCAGGAACTACTCCAGAATCTAAAGAGTTTGAAAAATTATCACTAAGTTGAAAAATTATCACTACGCCTACTCCTGCACCTAATTTCTATGTTTCTATGTTTCTATAATAATAATAGATTTTATTATAAGGGCGCCTAATACCGAGGTCTCTAGGACACCTTACAATTTAAGAAACATATAAACATATAATCAGAGTAAAACAAGTTATAAAGACATCACAAATACACAAATTAAAAACAGAAATTCGATCCAAAAAAAGACAACAACAAAATTCAGAAAACACAACATGAATATAGAGCAGCGGCAGCCAAACCGCTTATATACTTATAGTGTTATATACTTATAGTGTTATATACTTATAGTGTTATATACTTATAGTGTTATATACTTATAGTGTTATATACTTATAGTGTTATATACTTATAGTGTTATATACTTATAGTGTTATATACTTATAGTGTTATATACTTATAGTGTTATATACTTATAGTGTTATATACTTATAGTGTTATATACTTATAGTGTTATATACTTATAGTGTTATATACTTATAGTGTTATATACTTATAGTGTTATATACTTATAGTGTTATATACTTATAGTGTTATATACTTATAGTGTTATATACTTATAGTGTTATAGTGTTATATACTTATAGTGTTATATACTTATAGTGTTATATACTTATAGTGTTATATACTTATAGTGTTATATACTTATAGTGTTATATACTTATAGTGTTATATACTTATAGTGTTATAGTGTTATATACTTATAGTGTTATATACTTATAGTGTTATATACTTATAGTGTTATATACTTATAGTGTTATATACTTATAGTGTTATATACTTATAGTGTTATATACTTATAGTGTTATATACTTATAGTGTTATATACTTATAGTGTTATATACTTATAGTGTTATATACTTATAGTGTTATATACTTATAGTGTTATATACTTATAGTGTTATATACTTATAGTGTTATATACTTATAGTGTTATATACTTATAGTGTTATATACTTATAGTGTTATATACTTATAGTGTTATAGTGTTATATACTTATAGTGTTATATACTTATAGTGTTATATACTTATAGTGTTATATACTTATAGTGTTATATACTTATAGTGTTATATACTTATAGTGTTATATACTTATAGTGTTATATACTTATAGTGTTATAGTGTTATATACTTATAGTGTTATAGTGTTATATACTTATAGTGTTATATACTTATAGTGTTATATACTTATAGTGTTATATACTTATAGTGTTATAGTGTTATATACTTATAGTGTTATATACTTATAGTGTTATATACTTATAGTGTTATAGTGTTATATACTTATAGTGTTATATACTTATAGTGTTATATACTTATAGTGTTATAGTGTTATATACTTATAGTGTTATATACTTATAGTGTTATATACTTATAGTGTTATAGTGTTATATACTTATAGTGTTATATACTTATAGTGTTATATACTTATAGTGTTATAGTGTTATATACTTATAGTGTTATATACTTATAGTGTTATATACTTATAGTGTTATATACTTATAGTGTTATATACTTATAGTGTTATATACTTATAGTGTTATATACTTATAGTGTTATATACTTATAGTGTTATATACTTATAGTGTTATATACTTATAGTGTTATATACTTATAATGTTATATACTTATAGTGTTATATACTTATAGTGTTATATACTTATAGTGTTATATACTTATAGTGTTATATACTTATAGTGTTATAGTGTTATATACTTATAGTGTTATATACTTATAGTGTTATATACTTATAGTGTTATATACTTATAGTGTTATAGTGTTATATACTTATAGTGTTATATACTTATAGTGTTATATACTTATAGTGTTATAGTGTTATATACTTATAGTGTTATATACTTATAGTGTTATATACTTATAGTGTTATATACTTATAGTGTTATATACTTATAGTGTTATATACTTATAGTGTTATATACTTATAGTGTTATATACTTATAGTGTTATAGTGTTATATACTTATAGTGTTATATACTTATAGTGTTATATACTTATAGTGTTATATACTTATAGTGTTATAGTGTTATATACTTATAGTGTTATATACTTATAGTGTTATATACTTATAGTGTTATAGTGTTATATACTTATAGTGTTATATACTTATAGTGTTATATACTTATAGTGTTATATACTTATAGTGTTATATACTTATAGTGTTATAGTGTTATATACTTATAGTGTTATATACTTATAGTGTTATATACTTATAGTGTTATATACTTATAGTGTTATATACTTATAGTGTTATATACTTATAGTGTTATATACTTATAGTGTTATATACTTATAGTGTTATATACTTATAGTGTTATATACTTATAGTGTTATAGTGTTATATACTTATAGTGTTATATACTTATAGTGTTATATACTTATAGTGTTATAGTGTTATATACTTATAGTGTTATATACTTATAGTGTTATATACTTATAGTGTTATATACTTATAGTGTTATATACTTATAGTGTTATATACTTATAGTGTTATATACTTATAGTGTTATATACTTATAGTGTTATATACTTATAGTGTTATATACTTATAGTGTTATATACTTATAGTGTTATAGTGTTATATACTTATAGTGTTATATACTTATAGTGTTATATACTTATAGTGTTATAGTGTTATATACTTATAGTGTTATATACTTATAGTGTTATATACTTATAGTGTTATAGTGTTATATACTTATAGTGTTATATACTTATAGTGTTATATACTTATAGTGTTATATACTTATAGTGTTATAGTGTTATATACTTATAGTGTTATATACTTATAGTGTTATATACTTATAGTGTTATAGTGTTATATATTTATAGTGTTATATACTTATAGTGTTATATACTTATAGTGTTATAGTGTTATATACTTATAGTGTTATATACTTATAGTGTTATATACTTATAGTGTTATAGTGTTATATACTTATAGTGTTATATACTTATAGTGTTATATACTTATAGTGTTATATACTTATAGTGTTATATACTTATAGTGTTATATACTTATAGTGTTATATACTTATAGTGTTATATACTTATAGTGTTATATACTTATAGTGTTATATACTTATAGTGTTATATACTTATAGTGTTATATACTTATAGTGTTATATACTTATAGTGTTATATACTTATAGTGTTATATACTTATAGTGTTATATACTTATAGTGTTATATACTTATAGTGTTATATACTTATAGTGTTATATACTTATAGTGTTATATACTTATAGTGTTATATACTTATAGTGTTATATACTTATAGTGTTATATACTTATAGTGTTATATACTTATAGTGTTATATACTTATAGTGTTATATACTTATAGTGTTATATACTTATAGTGTTATATACTTATAGTGTTATATACTTATAGTGTTATATACTTATAGTGTTATATACTTATAGTGTTATAGTGTTATATACTTATAGTGTTATATACTTATAGTGTTATAGTGTTATATACTTATAGTGTTATATACTTATAGTGTTATATACTTATAGTGTTATATACTTATAGTGTTATATACTTATAGTGTTATATACTTATAGTGTTATATACTTATAGTGTTATATACTTATAGTGTTATATACTTATAGTGTTATATACTTATAGTGTTATATACTTATAGTGTTATATACTTATAGTGTTATATACTTATAGTGTTATATACTTATAGTGTTATATACTTATAGTGTTATATACTTATAGTGTTATATACTTATAGTGTTATATACTTATAGTGTTATATACTTATAGTGTTATATACTTATAGTGTTATATACTTATAGTGTTATATACTTATAGTGTTATATACTTATAGTGTTATATACTTATAGTGTTATATACTTATAGTGTTATATACTTATAGTGTTATATACTTATAGTGTTATATACTTATAGTGTTATAGTGTTATATACTTATAGTGTTATATACTTATAGACTTATAGTGTTATATAACTTATCGTGTAATAGTGTTATATACTTTTATAGTGTATATACTTACTAGTGTTATAGTGTTTATATTACTTATAGTGTTATATACTTATAGTGTTAATATATTATAGTGTTATATACTTATAGTGTTATATACTTTATAGTGTTATATACTTATAGTGTTATATACTTATAGTGTTATATACTTATAGTGTTATATACTTATAGTGTTATAGTGTATATACTTATAGTGTTTATATACTTATAGTGTTATAGACTTATAGTGTTAATATACTTATAGTGTTATATACTTATAGTGTTATGTATATACTTATAGTGTTATATACTTATAGTGTTATAGTGTTATATACTTATAGTGTTATATACTTATAGTGTTATATACTAGTGTATATTAGTATATAGTGTTATATACTTATAGTGTTATACTAAGTGTTATATACTTATAGTGTTATACTATAGTTTATATACTTATAGTGTTATATACTTAGTGTTATATACTAGTGTTATAGTGTTATATACTTATAGTGTTATATACTTATAGTGTTATATTATAGTGTATATACTTATAGTGTTATATACTTATAGTGTTATATACTTATAGTGTTATAGTGTTATATACTTATAGTGTTATATACTTATAGTGTTATATACTTATAGTGTTATAGTGTTATATACTTATAGTGTTATATACTTATAGTGTTATATACTTATAGTGTTATATACTTATAGTGTTATATACTTATAGTGTTATATACTTATAGTGTTATATACTTATAGTGTTATATACTTATAGTGTTATATACTTATAGTGTTATATACTTATAGTGTTATATACTTATAGTGTTATATACTTATAGTGTTATATACTTATAGTGTTATATACTTATAGTGTTATATACTTATAGTGTTATATACTTATAGTGTTATATACTTATAGTGTTATATACTTATAGTGTTATATACTTATAGTGTTATATACTTATAGTGTTATATACTTATAGTGTTATATACTTATAGTGTTATATACTTATAGTGTTATATACTTATAGTGTTATATACTTATAGTGTTATATACTTATAGTGTTATATACTTATAGTGTTATATACTTATAGTGTTATAGTGTTATAGTGTTATATACTTATAGTGTTATATACTTATAGTGTTATATACTTATAGTGTTATATACTTATAGTGTTATATACTTATAGTGTTATATACTTATAGTGTTATATACTTATAGTGTTATAGTGTTATAGTGTTATATACTTATAGTGTTATATACTTATAGTGTTATATACTTATAGTGTTATATACTTATAGTGTTATATACTTATAGTGTTATAGTGTTATATACTTATAGTGTTATATACTTATAGTGTTATATACTTATAGTGTTATATACTTATAGTGTTATATACTTATAGTGTTATATACTTATAGTGTTATATACTTATAGTGTTATATACTTATAGTGTTATAGTGTTATATACTTATAGTGTTATATACTTATAGTGTTATATACTTATAGTGTTATAGTGTTATATACTTATAGTGTTATATACTTATAGTGTTATAGTGTTATATACTTATAGTGTTATATACTTATAGTGTTATATACTTATAGTGTTATATACTTATAGTGTTATATACTTATAGTGTTATATACTTATAGTGTTATATACTTATAGTGTTATATACTTATAGTGTTATATACTTATAGTGTTATATACTTATAGTGTTATATACTTATAGTGTTATATACTTATAGTGTTATATACTTATAGTGTTATATACTTATAGTGTTATATACTTATAGTGTTATATACTTATAGTGTTATATACTTATAGTGTTATATACTTATAGTGTTATATACTTATAGTGTTATATACTTATAGTGTTATATACTTATAGTGTTATATACTTATAGTGTTATATACTTATAGTGTTATATACTTATAGTGTTATATACTTATAGTGTTATAGTGTTATATACTTATAGTGTTATATACTTATAGTGTTATATACTTATAGTGTTATATACTTATAGTGTTATAGTGTTATATACTTATAGTGTTATATACTTATAGTGTTATATACTTATAGTGTTATATACTTATAGTGTTATAGTGTTATATACTTATAGTGTTATATACTTATAGTGTTATAGTGTTATATACTTATAGTGTTATATACTTATAGTGTTATATACTTATAGTGTTATAGTGTTATATACTTATAGTGTTATATACTTATAGTGTTATATACTTATAGTGTTATAGTGTTATATAGTTATAGTGTTATATAGTTATAGTGTTATATAGTTATAGTGTTATATACTTATAGTGTTATATACTTATAGTGTTATATACTTATAGTGTTATATACTTATAGTGTTATATACTTATAGTGTTATATACTTATAGTGTTATATAGTTATAGTGTTATAGTGTTATATACTTATAGTGTTATAATAATGTCTGTAAATCATGTCTGATGAATCTTATAGAATTTTTCGAGGATGTAACTAGTAGAGTGGATAGGGGAGAACCAGTGGATGTGTTGTATCTGGACTTTCAGAAGGCTTTCGACAAGGTCCCACATAAGAGATTAGGATACAAACTTAAATCACACGGAATTGGGGGTTCAGTATTGATGTGGATAGAGAACTGGCTGGCAAACAGGAAGCAAAGAGTAGGAGTAAACGGGTCCTTTTCACAATGGCAGGCAGTGACTAGTGGGGTACCGCAAGGCTCAGTGCTGGGACCCCAGCTATTTACAATTTATATTAATGATCTGGACGAGGGAATTGAAGGCAACATCTCCAAGTTTGCAGATGACACTAAGCTGGGGGGCAGTGTTAGCTGTGAGGAGGATGCTAGGAGACTGCAAGGTGACTTGGATAGGCTGGGTGAGTGGGGAAATGTTTGGCAGATGCAGTATAATGTGGATAAATGTGAGGTTATCCATTTTGGTGGCAAAAACAGGAAAGCAGACTATTATCTAAATGGTGGCCGACTAGGAAAAGGGGAGATGCAGCGAGACCTGGGTGTCATGGTACACCAGTCATTGAAAGTAGGCATGCAGGTGCAGCAGGCAGTGAAGAAAGCGAATGGTATGTTAGCTTTCATAGCAAAAGGATTTGAGTATAGGAGCAGGGAGGTTCTACTGCAGTTGTACAGGGTCTTGGTGAGACCACACCTGGAGTATTGCGTACAGTTTTGGTCTCCGAATCTGAGGAAGGACATTATTGCCATAGAGAGAGTGCAGAGAAGGTTCACCAGACTGATTCCTGGGATGTCAGGACTGTCTTATGAAGAAAGACTGGATAGACTTGGTTTATACTCTCTAGAATTTAGGAGATTGAGAGGGGATCTTATAGAAACTTACAAAATTCTTAAGGGGTTGGACAGGCTAGATGCAGGAAGATTGCTCCCGATGTTGGGGAAGTCCAGGACAAGGGGTCACAGCTTAAGGATAAGGGGGAAATCCTTTAAAACCGAGATGAGAAGAACTTTTTTCACACAGAGAGTGGTGAATCTCTGGAACTCTCTGCCACAGAGGGTAGTCGAGGCCAGTTCATTGGCTATATTTAAGAGGGAGTTAGATGTGGCCCTTGTGGTTAAAGGGATCAGAGGGTATGGAGAGAAGGCAGGTACGGGATACTCAGTTGCATGATCAGCCATGATCATATTGAATGGCGGTGCAGGCTCGAAGGGCCGAATACATAGATACATAGATACATAGAAATTAGGTGCAGGAGTAGGCCATTCGGCCCTTCGAGCCTGCACCGCCATTCAATACGATCATGGCTGATCATCCAACTCAGTATCCCGTACCTGCCTTCTCTCCATACCCCCTGATCCCTTTAGCCACAAGGGCCACATCTAATTCCCTCTTAAATATAGCCAATGAACTGGCCTCAACTACCCTCTGTGGCAGAGAGTTCCAGAGATTCACCACTCTCTGTGTGAAAAAGTTTTTCCTCATCTCGGTCTTAAAGGATTTTCCCCTTATCCTTAAGCTGTGACCCCTTGTCCTGGACTTCCCCAACATCGGGAACAATCTTCCTGCATCTAGCCTGTCCAACCCCATAAGAATCTTGTACGTTTCTATAAGATCCCCTCTCAATCTCCTAAATTCTAGCGAGTATAAGCCAAGTCTATCCAGTCTTTCTTCATATGAAAGTCCTGACATCCCAGGAATCAGTCTGGTGAACCTTCTCTGCACTCCCTCTATGGCTATAATGTCCTTCCTCAGATTTGGAGACCAAAACTGTACGCAATACTCCAGGTGTGGTCTCAC
Source organism: Malacoraja senta (assembly GCA_038087875.1). Lineage (NCBI taxonomy): Eukaryota > Metazoa > Chordata > Chondrichthyes > Rajiformes > Rajidae > Malacoraja > Malacoraja senta. Next base: position 12,987 of record JAXLNO010005440.1, read on the forward strand.
CAAGACCCTGTACAACTGCAGTAGAACCTCACTGCTCCTATACTCAAATCCTCTTGCTATGAAGGCCAACATACCATTCGCTTTCTTCACTGCCTGCTGCACCTGCATGCCTACTTTCAATGACTGGTGTACCATGACACCCAGGTCTCGCTGCATCTCCCCATTTCCTAATCGGCCACCATTTAGATAATAGTCTGCCTTCCCGTTTTTGCTACCAAAGTGGATAACCTCACATTTATCCACATTATACTGCATCTGCCAAACATTTGCCCACTCACCCAGCCTATCCAAGTCACCTTGCAGTCTCCTAGCATCCTCCTCACAGCTAACACTGCCCCCCAGCTTAGTGTCATCCGCAAACTTGGAGATGTTGCTTTCAATTCCCTCGTCCAGATCATTAATATAAATTGTAAATAGCTGGGGTCCCAGCACTGAGCCTTGTGGTACCCCACTAGTCACTGCCTGCCATTGTGAAAAGGACCCGTTTACTCCTACTCTTTGCTTCCTGTTTGCCAGCCAGTTCTCTATCCACATCAATACTGAACCCCCAATACCGTGTGATTTAAGTTTGTATCCTAATCTCTTATGTGGTACCTTGTCGAAAGCCTTCTGAAAGTCCAGATACAACACATCCACTGGTTCTCCCCTATCCACTCTACTAGTTACATCCTCGAAAAATTCTATAAGATTCGTCAGACACGATTTACCTTTCGTAAATCCATGCTGACTTTGTCCAATGATTTCACCACTTTCCAAATGTGCTGCTATCCCATCTTTAATAACTGACTCTAGCAGTTTCCCCACTACCGATGTTAGACTAACTGGTCTGTAATTCCCCGTTTTCTCTCTCCCTCCCTTCTTAAAAAGTGGGGTTACGTTTGCTACCCTCCAATCCTCAGGAACTACTCCAGAATCTAAAGAGTTTTGAAAAATTATCACTAAGTTGAAAAATTATCACTACGCCTACTCCTGCACCTAATTTCTATGTTTCTATGTTTCTATAATAATAATAGATTTTATTATAAGGGCGCCTAATACCGAGGTCTCTAGGACACCTTACAATTTAAGAAACATATAAACATATAATCAGAGTAAAACAAGTTATAAAGACATCACAAATACACAAATTAAAAACAGAAATTCGATCCAAAAAAAGACAACAACAAAATTCAGAAAACACAACATGAATATAGAGCAGCGGCAGCCAAACCGCTTATATACTTATAGTGTTATATACTTATAGTGTTATATACTTATAGTGTTATATACTTATAGTGTTATATACTTATAGTGTTATATACTTATAGTGTTATATACTTATAGTGTTATATACTTATAGTGTTATATACTTATAGTGTTATATACTTATAGTGTTATATACTTATAGTGTTATATACTTATAGTGTTATATACTTATAGTGTTATATACTTATAGTGTTATATACTTATAGTGTTATATACTTATAGTGTTATATACTTATAGTGTTATATACTTATAGTGTTATATACTTATAGTGTTATAGTGTTATATACTTATAGTGTTATATACTTATAGTGTTATATACTTATAGTGTTATATACTTATAGTGTTATATACTTATAGTGTTATATACTTATAGTGTTATATACTTATAGTGTTATAGTGTTATATACTTATAGTGTTATATACTTATAGTGTTATATACTTATAGTGTTATATACTTATAGTGTTATATACTTATAGTGTTATATACTTATAGTGTTATATACTTATAGTGTTATATACTTATAGTGTTATATACTTATAGTGTTATATACTTATAGTGTTATATACTTATAGTGTTATATACTTATAGTGTTATATACTTATAGTGTTATATACTTATAGTGTTATATACTTATAGTGTTATATACTTATAGTGTTATATACTTATAGTGTTATATACTTATAGTGTTATATACTTATAGTGTTATAGTGTTATATACTTATAGTGTTATATACTTATAGTGTTATATACTTATAGTGTTATATACTTATAGTGTTATATACTTATAGTGTTATATACTTATAGTGTTATATACTTATAGTGTTATATACTTATAGTGTTATAGTGTTATATACTTATAGTGTTATAGTGTTATATACTTATAGTGTTATATACTTATAGTGTTATATACTTATAGTGTTATATACTTATAGTGTTATAGTGTTATATACTTATAGTGTTATATACTTATAGTGTTATATACTTATAGTGTTATAGTGTTATATACTTATAGTGTTATATACTTATAGTGTTATATACTTATAGTGTTATAGTGTTATATACTTATAGTGTTATATACTTATAGTGTTATATACTTATAGTGTTATAGTGTTATATACTTATAGTGTTATATACTTATAGTGTTATATACTTATAGTGTTATAGTGTTATATACTTATAGTGTTATATACTTATAGTGTTATATACTTATAGTGTTATATACTTATAGTGTTATATACTTATAGTGTTATATACTTATAGTGTTATATACTTATAGTGTTATATACTTATAGTGTTATATACTTATAGTGTTATATACTTATAGTGTTATATACTTATAATGTTATATACTTATAGTGTTATATACTTATAGTGTTATATACTTATAGTGTTATATACTTATAGTGTTATATACTTATAGTGTTATATACTTATAGTGTTATATACTTATAGTGTTATATACTTATAGTGTTATATACTTATAGTGTTATATACTTATAGTGTTATATACTTATAGTGTTATATACTTATAGTGTTATATACTTATAGTGTTATATACTTATAGTGTTATATACTTATAGTGTTATATACTTATAGTGTTATAGTGTTATATACTTATAGTGTTATATACTTATAGTGTTATATACTTATAGTGTTATATACTTATAGTGTTATATACTTATAGTGTTATATACTTATAGTGTTATATACTTATAGTGTTATAGTGTTATATACTTATAGTGTTATATACTTATAGTGTTATATACTTATAGTGTTATAGTGTTATATACTTATAGTGTTATATACTTATAGTGTTATAGTGTTATATACTTATAGTGTTATATACTTATAGTGTTATATACTTATAGTGTTATATACTTATAGTGTTATATACTTATAGTGTTATATACTTATAGTGTTATATACTTATAGTGTTATATACTTATAGTGTTATATACTTATAGTGTTATATACTTATAGTGTTATATACTTATAGTGTTATATACTTATAGTGTTATATACTTATAGTGTTATATACTTATAGTGTTATATACTTATAGTGTTATAGTGTTATATACTTATAGTGTTATATACTTATAGTGTTATATACTTATAGTGTTATATACTTATAGTGTTATAGTGTTATATACTTATAGTGTTATAGTGTTATATACTTATAGTGTTATATACTTATAGTGTTATATACTTATAGTGTTATAGTGTTATATACTTATAGTGTTATATACTTATAGTGTTATAGTGTTATATACTTATAGTGTTATATACTTATAGTGTTATATACTTATAGTGTTATATACTTATAGTGTTATATACTTATAGTGTTATATACTTATAGTGTTATATACTTATAGTGTTATATACTTATAGTGTTATATACTTATAGTGTTATATACTTATAGTGTTATATACTTATAGTGTTATATACTTATAGTGTTATATACTTATAGTGTTATATACTTATAGTGTTATATACTTATAGTGTTATATACTTATAGTGTTATATACTTATAGTGTTATATACTTATAGTGTTATATACTTATAGTGTTATATACTTATAGTTATATACTTATAGTGTTATATACTTATAGTGTAATATACTTATAGTGTAATATACTTATAGTGTTATATACTTATAGTGTTATATACTTATAGTGTTATAGTGTTATAGTGTTATATACTTATAGTGTTATATACTTATAGTGTTATATACTTATAGTGTTATATACTTATAGTGTTATATACTTATAGTGTTATATACTTATAGTGTTATATACTTATAGTGTTATAGTGTTATAGTGTTATATACTTATAGTGTTATATACTTATAGTGTTATATACTTATAGTGTTATATACTTATAGTGTTATATACTTATAGTGTTATATACTTATAGTGTTATATACTTATAGTGTTATATACTTATAGTGTTATATACTTATAGTGTTATAGTGTTATAGTGTTATATACTTATAGTGTTATATACTTATAGTGTTATATACTTATAGTGTTATATACTTATAGTGTTATATACTTATAGTGTTATATACTTATAGTGTTATATACTTATAGTGTTATAGTGTTATAGTGTTATATACTTATAGTGTTATATACTTATAGTGTTATATACTTATAGTGTTATATACTTATAGTGTTATATACTTATAGTGTTATAGTGTTATATACTTATAGTGTTATATACTTATAGTGTTATATACTTATAGTGTTATATACTTATAGTGTTATATACTTATAGTGTTATATACTTATAGTGTTATATACTTATAGTGTTATAGTGTTATATACTTATAGTGTTATATACTTATAGTGTTATATACTTATAGTGTTATAGTGTTATATACTTATAGTGTTATATACTTATAGTGTTATAGTGTTATATACTTATAGTGTTATATACTTATAGTGTTATATACTTATAGTGTTATATACTTATAGTGTTATATACTTATAGTGTTATATACTTATAGTGTTATATACTTATAGTGTTATATACTTATAGTGTTATATACTTATAGTGTTATATACTTATAGTGTTATATACTTATAGTGTTATATACTTATAGTGTTATATACTTATAGTGTTATATACTTATAGTGTTATATACTTATAGTGTTATATACTTATAGTGTTATATACTTATAGTGTTATATACTTATAGTGTTATATACTTATAGTGTTATATACTTATAGTGTTATATACTTATAGTGTTATATACTTATAGTGTTATATACTTATAGTGTTATATACTTATAGTGTTATATACTTATAGTGTTATAGTGTTATATACTTATAGTGTTATATACTTATAGTGTTATATACTTATAGTGTTATATACTTATAGTGTTATATACTTATAGTGTTATAGTGTTATATACTTATAGTGTTATATACTTATAGTGTTATATACTTATAGTGTTATATACTTATAGTGTTATAGTGTTATATACTTATAGTGTTATATACTTATAGTGTTATAGTGTTATATACTTATAGTGTTATATACTTATAGTGTTATATACTTATAGTGTTATATACTTATAGTGTTATAGTGTTATATACTTATAGTGTTATATACTTATAGTGTTATATACTTATAGTGTTATAGTGTTATATAGTTATAGTGTTATATAGTTATAGTGTTATATAGTTATAGTGTTATATACTTATAGTGTTATATACTTATAGTGTTATATACTTATAGTGTTATATACTTATAGTGTTATATACTTATAGTGTTACATACTTATAGTGTTATATAGTTATAGTGTTATAGTGTTATATAGTTATAGTGTTATATACTTATAGTGTTATAATAATGTCTGTAAATCATGTCTGATGAATCTTATAGAATTTTTCGAGGATGTAACTAGTAGAGTGGATAGGGGAGAACCAGTGGATGTGTTGTATCTGGACTTTCAGAAGGCTTTCGACAAGGTCCCACATAAGAGATTAGGATACAAACTTAAATCACACGGAATTGGGGGTTCAGTATTGATGTGGATAGAGAACTGGCTGGCAAACAGGAAGCAAAGAGTAGGAGTAAACGGGTCCTTTTCACAATGGCAGGCAGTGACTAGTGGGGTACCGCAAGGCTCAGTGCTGGGACCCCAGCTATTTACAATTTATATTAATGATCTGGACGAGGGAATTGAAGGCAACATCTCCAAGTTTGCAGATGACACTAAGCTGGGGGGCAGTGTTAGCTGTGAGGAGGATGCTAGGAGACTGCAAGGTGACTTGGATAGGCTGGGTGAGTGGGGAAATGTTTGGCAGATGCAGTATAATGTGGATAAATGTGAGGTTATCCATTTTGGTGGCAAAAACAGGAAAGCAGACTATTATCTAAATGGTGGCCGACTAGGAAAAGGGGAGATGCAGCGAGACCTGGGTGTCATGGTACACCAGTCATTGAAAGTAGGCATGCAGGTGCAGCAGGCAGTGAAGAAAGCGAATGGTATGTTAGCTTTCATAGCAAAAGGATTTGAGTATAGGAGCAGGGAGGTTCTACTGCAGTTGTACAGGGTCTTGGTGAGACCACACCTGGAGTATTGCGTACAGTTTTGGTCTCCGAATCTGAGGAAGGACATTATTGCCATAGAGAGAGTGCAGAGAAGGTTCACCAGACTGATTCCTGGGATGTCAGGACTGTCTTATGAAGAAAGACTGGATAGACTTGGTTTATACTCTCTAGAATTTAGGAGATTGAGAGGGGATCTTATAGAAACTTACAAAATTCTTAAGGGGTTGGACAGGCTAGATGCAGGAAGATTGCTCCCGATGTTGGGGAAGTCCAGGACAAGGGGTCACAGCTTAAGGATAAGGGGGAAATCCTTTAAAACCGAGATGAGAAGAACTTTTTTCACACAGAGAGTGGTGAATCTCTGGAACTCTCTGCCACAGAGGGTAGTCGAGGCCAGTTCATTGGCTATATTTAAGAGGGAGTTAGATGTGGCCCTTGTGGTTAAAGGGATCAGAGGGTATGGAGAGAAGGCAGGTACGGGATACTCAGTTGCATGATCAGCCATGATCATATTGAATGGCGGTGCAGGCTCGAAGGGCCGAATACATAGATACATAGATACATAGAAATTAGGTGCAGGAGTAGGCCATTCGGCCCTTCGAGCCTGCACCGCCATTCAATACGATCATGGCTGATCATCCAACTCAGTATCCCGTACCTGCCTTCTCTCCATACCCCCTGATCCCTTTAGCCACAAGGGCCACATCTAATTCCCTCTTAAATATAGCCAATGAACTGGCCTCAACTACCCTCTGTGGCAGAGAGTTCCAGAGATTCACCACTCTCTGTGTGAAAAAGTTTTTCCTCATCTCGGTCTTAAAGGATTTTCCCCTTATCCTTAAGCTGTGACCCCTTGTCCTGGACTTCCCCAACATCGGGAACAATCTTCCTGCATCTAGCCTGTCCAACCCCATAAGAATCTTGTACGTTTCTATAAGATCCCCTCTCAATCTCCTAAATTCTAGCGAGTATAAGCCAAGTCTATCCAGTCTTTCTTCATATGAAAGTCCTGACATCCCAGGAATCAGTCTGGTGAACCTTCTCTGCACTCCCTCTATGGCTATAATGTCCTTCCTCAGATTTGGAGACCAAAACTGTACGCAATACTCCAGGTGTGGTCTCACCAAGACCCTGTACAACTGCAGTAGAACCTCACTGCTCCTATACTCAAATCCTCTTGCTATGAAGGCCAACATACCATTCGCTTTCTTCACTGCCTGCTGCACCTGCATGCCTACTTTCAATGACTGGTGTACCATGACACCCAGGTCTCGCTGCATCTCCCCATTTCCTAATCGGCCACCATTTAGATAATAGTCTGCCTTCCCGTTTTTGCTACCAAAGTGGATAACCTCACATTTATCCACATTATACTGCATCTGCCAAACATTTGCCCACTCACCCAGCCTATCCAAGTCACCTTGCAGTCTCCTAGCATCCTCCTCACAGCTAACACTGCCCCCCAGCTTAGTGTCATCCGCAAACTTGGAGATGTTGCTTTCAATTCCCTCGTCCAGATCATTAATATAAATTGTAAATAGCTGGGGTCCCAGCACTGAGCCTTGTGGTACCCCACTAGTCACTGCCTGCCATTGTGAAAAGGACCCGTTTACTCCTACTCTTTGCTTCCTGTTTGCCAGCCAGTTCTCTATCCACATCAATACTGAACCCCCAATACCGTGTGATTTAAGTTTGTATCCTAATCTCTTATGTGGTACCTTGTCGAAAGCCTTCTGAAAGTCCAGATACAACACATCCACTGGTTCTCCCCTATCCACTCTACTAGTTACATCCTCGAAAAATTCTATAAGATTCGTCAGACACGATTTACCTTTCGTAAATCCATGCTGACTTTGTCCAATGATTTCACCACTTTCCAAATGTGCTGCTATCCCATCTTTAATAACTGACTCTAGCAGTTTCCCCACTACCGATGTTAGACTAACTGGTCTGTAATTCCCCGTTTTCTCTCTCCCTCCCTTCTTAAAAAGTGGGGTTACGTTTGCTACCCTCCAATCCTCAGGAACTACTCCAGAATCTAAAGAGTTTTGAAAAATTATCACTAAGTTGAAAAATTATCACTACGCCTACTCCTGCACCTAATTTCTATGTTTCTATGTTTCTATAATAATAATAGATTTTATTATAAGGGCGCCTAATACCGAGGTCTCTAGGACACCTTACAATTTAAGAAACATATAAACATATAATCAGAGTAAAACAAGTTATAAAGACATCACAAATACACAAATTAAAAACAGAAATTCGATCCAAAAAAAGACAACAACAAAATTCAGAAAACACAACATGAATATAGAGCAGCGGCAGCCAAACCGCTTATATACTTATAGTGTTATATACTTATAGTGTTATATACTTATAGTGTTATATACTTATAGTGTTATATACTTATAGTGTTATATACTTATAGTGTTATATACTTATAGTGTTATATACTTATAGTGTTATATACTTATAGTGTTATATACTTATAGTGTTATATACTTATAGTGTTATATACTTATAGTGTTATATACTTATAGTGTTATATACTTATAGTGTTATATACTTATAGTGTTATATACTTATAGTGTTATATACTTATAGTGTTATATACTTATAGTGTTATAGTGTTATATACTTATAGTGTTATATACTTATAGTGTTATATACTTATAGTGTTATATACTTATAGTGTTATATACTTATAGTGTTATATACTTATAGTGTTATAGTGTTATATACTTATAGTGTTATATACTTATAGTGTTATATACTTATAGTGTTATATACTTATAGTGTTATATACTTATAGTGTTATATACTTATAGTGTTATATACTTATAGTGTTATATACTTATAGTGTTATATACTTATAGTGTTATATACTTATAGTGTTATATACTTATAGTGTTATATACTTATAGTGTTATATACTTATAGTGTTATATACTTATAGTGTTATATACTTATAGTGTTATATACTTATAGTGTTATATACTTATAGTGTTATATACTTATAGTGTTATAGTGTTATATACTTATAGTGTTATATACTTATAGTGTTATATACTTATAGTGTTATATACTTATAGTGTTATATACTTATAGTGTTATATACTTATAGTGTTATATACTTATAGTGTTATATACTTATAGTGTTATAGTGTTATATACTTATAGTGTTATAGTGTTATATACTTATAGTGTTATATACTTATAGTGTTATATACTTATAGTGTTATATACTTATAGTGTTATAGTGTTATATACTTATAGTGTTATATACTTATAGTGTTATATACTTATAGTGTTATAGTGTTATATACTTATAGTGTTATATACTTATAGTGTTATATACTTATAGTGTTATAGTGTTATATACTTATAGTGTTATATACTTATAGTGTTATATACTTATAGTGTTATAGTGTTATATACTTATAGTGTTATATACTTATAGTGTTATATACTTATAGTGTTATAGTGTTATATACTTATAGTGTTATATACTTATAGTGTTATATACTTATAGTGTTATATACTTATAGTGTTATATACTTATAGTGTTATATACTTATAGTGTTATATACTTATAGTGTTATATACTTATAGTGTTATATACTTACAGTGTTATATACTTATAGTGTTATATACTTATAATGTTATATACTTATAGTGTTATATACTTATAGTGTTATATACTTATAGTGTTATATACTTATAGTGTTATATACTTATAGTGTTATATACTTATAGTGTTATATACTTATAGTGTTATATACTTATAGTGTTATATACTTATAGTGTTATATACTTATAGTGTTATATACTTATAGTGTTATATACTTATAGTGTTATATACTTATAGTGTTATATACTTATAGTGTTATAGTGTTATATACTTATAGTGTTATATACTTATAGTGTTATATACTTATAGTGTTATATACTTATAGTGTTATATACTTATAGTGTTATATACTTATAGTGTTATATACTTATAGTGTTATAGTGTTATATACTTATAGTGTTATATACTTATAGTGTTATATACTTATAGTGTTATAGTGTTATATACTTATAGTGTTATATACTTATAGTGTTATAGTGTTATATACTTATAGTGTTATATACTTATAGTGTTATATACTTATAGTGTTATAGTGTTATATACTTATAGTGTTATATACTTATAGTGTTATATACTTATAGTGTTATATACTTATAGTGTTATAGTGTTATATACTTATAGTGTTATATACTTATAGTGTTATATACTTATAGTGTTATATACTTATAGTGTTATAGTGTTATATAGTTATAGTGTTATATAGTTATAGTGTTATATAGTTATAGTGTTATATACTTATAGTGTTATATACTTATAGTGTTATATATTTATAGTGTTATATACTTATAGTGTTATATACTTATAGTGTTATATACTTATAGTGTTATATAGTTATAGTGTTATAGTGTTATATACTTATAGTGTTATATACTTATAGTGTTATAGTGTTATATACTTATAGTGTTATATACTTATAGTGTTATATACTTATAGTGTTATATACTTATAGTGTTATATACTTATAGTGTTATAGTGTTATATACTTATAGTGTTATATACTTATAGTGTTATATACTTATAGTGTTATATACTTATAGTGTTATAGTGTTATATACTTATAGTGTTATATACTTATAGTGTTATATACTTATAGTGTTATATACTTATAGTGTTATATACTTATAGTGTTATATACTTATAGTGTTATATACTTATAGTGTTATATACTTATAGTGTTATAGTGTTATATACTTATAGTGTTATATACTTATAGTGTTATATACTTATAGTGTTATATACTTATAGTGTTATATACTTATAGTGTTATAGTGTTATATACTTATAGTGTTATATACTTATAGTGTTATATACTTATAGTGTTATATACTTATAGTGTTATATTAATGTCTGTAAATCATGTCTGATGAATCTTATAGAATTTTTCGAGGATGTAACTAGTAGAGTGGATAGGGGAGAACCAGTGGATGTGTTGTATCTGGACTTTCAGAAGGCTTTCGACAAGGTCCCACATAAGAGATTAGGATACAAACTTAAATCACACGGAATTGGGGGTTCAGTATTGATGTGGATAGAGAACTGGCTGGCAAACAGGAAGCAAAGAGTAGGAGTAAACGGGTCCTTTTCACAATGGCAGGCAGTGACTAGTGGGGTACCGCAAGGCTCAGTGCTGGGACCCCAGCTATTTACAATTTATATTAATGATCTGGACGAGGGAATTGAAGGCAACATCTCCAAGTTTGCAGATGACACTAAGCTGGGGGGCAGTGTTAGCTGTGAGGAGGATGCTAGGAGACTGCAAGGTGACTTGGATAGGCTGGGTGAGTGGGGAAATGTTTGGCAGATGCAGTATAATGTGGATAAATGTGAGGTTATCCACTTTGTGGGCAAAAACAGGAAAGCAGACTATTATCTAAATGGTGGCCGACTAGGAAAAGGGGAGATGCAGCGAGACCTGGGTGTCATGGTACACCAGTCATTGAAAGTAGGCATGCAGGTGCAGCAGGCAGTGAAGAAAGCGAATGGTATGTTAGCTTTCATAGCAAAAGGATTTGAGTATAGGAGCAGGGAGGTTCTACTGCAGTTGTACAGGGTCTTGGTGAGACCACACCTGGAGTATTGCGTACAGTTTTGGTCTCCGAATCTGAGGAAGGACATTATTGCCATAGAGAGAGTGCAGAGAAGGTTCACCAGACTGATTCCTGGGATGTCAGGACTGTCTTATGAAGAAAGACTGGATAGACTTGGTTTATACTCTCTAGAATTTAGGAGATTGAGAGGGGATCTTATAGAAACTTACAAAATTCTTAAGGGGTTGGACAGGCTAGATGCAGGAAGATTGCTCCCGATGTTGGGGAAGTCCAGGACAAGGGGTCACAGCTTAAGGATAAGGGGGAAATCCTTTAAAACCGAGATGAGAAGAACTTTTTTCACACAGAGAGTGGTGAATCTCTGGAACTCTCTGCCACAGAGGGTAGTCGAGGCCAGTTCATTGGCTATATTTAAGAGGGAGTTAGATGTGGCCCTTGTGGTTAAAGGGATCAGAGGGTATGGAGAGAAGGCAGGTACGGGATACTGAGTTGCATGATCAGCCATGATCATATTGAATGGCGGTGCAGGCTCGAAGAGCCGAATGGCCTACTCCTGCACCTAATTTCTATGTTTCTATGTTTCTATAATAATAATAGATTTTATTTTAAGGGCGCCTAATACCGAGGTCTCTAGGACACCTTACAATTTAAGAAACATATAAACATATAATCAGAGTAAAACAAGTTATAAAGACATCACAAATACACAAATTAAAAACAGAAATTCGATCCAAAAAAAGACAACAACAAAATTCAGAAAACACAACATGAATATAGAGCAGCGGCAGCCAAACCGCTTATATACTTATAGTGTTATATACTTAGAGTGTTATATACTTATAGTGTTATATACTTATAGTGTTATATACTTATAGTGTTATATACTTATAGTGTTATATACTTATAGTGTTATATACTTATAGTGTTATATACTTATAGTGTTATATACTTATAGTGTTATATACTTATAGTGTTATATACTTATAGTGTTATATACTTATAGTGTTATATACTTATAGTGTTATATACTTATAGTGTTATATACTTATAGTGTTATATACTTATAGTGTTATATACTTATAGTGTTATATACTTATAGTGTTATTGTGTTATATACTTATAGTGTTATAGTGTTATATACTTATAGTGTTATATACTTATAGTGTTATAGTGTTATATACTTATAGTGTTATAGTGTTATATACTTATAGTGTTATAGTGTTATATACTTATAGTGTTATATGCTTATAGTGTTATATACTTATAGTGTTATAGTGTTATATACTTATAGTAGCAATGTTACAAAATTTTGAGATTTAAAAATTAAAGTCTGCAATTTATCCCATCAGATAAAGCATAAAAAGAAGTTTAATTTGACACTTAATTCACTTTCATATCTTCAGTATTAAAAAAGTTATGGCCATTATCATACTCAGAAATTAGCATCTAGTTCCCTATTGCTTTTCCATTGACTTAACACAAAAGCTGTGATCGAGGACAGTTAAAAGCCCATAACTTTCTTAAAAATTATGATAACTGAAAGAAATTTTCAGTTATTATAGATTGAAGCATTCTGAAACAAATATGAAACAATCTTACTTCGAAGACATGAAAGTAAAGCGTATAATTAGTTAGTTACCTAATTGTAGCTAATTACAAAATTCAATTACTAGATCTAAACATCTATCAATTTCTTAAGAATAGATTAACATTTTTAAATAGCCTAAGTGTCCAAATAACATTCACACAATAATTCACAATATAACATAATTTTAAAATCTAATTTTCATGAATTTACAGGCCAAATGGAAGGAATTGAATGTTTAATACCTGTAAATTAATGGGGATTTAAATCATTTTGTGAGTGAGGATTTCTGGAACGCGATCTTTTGGAACGTTCATTTGCGGTGAATTTAACCCCGTATTGGCATGAAAAATACTGCCGTTAATTCGGGGAATAAAGTCACCGTGTCGCATGACAAAATGTGAATTAAAGGCTTCTTAAGAAGCACTTTTATACATTTAAAGAAAGCACTTTCGTTTACCTGTCCCTTGCGTGAAATCCGTCCCCGTTATCGGCGTTGACGCTTCAGGAGCTGATTTTAAAATTATTGTAGCGCTGACATTGACGATTTAATAAAAATAAAAAATTCACAAATCGCCACTAGCAACGATTCATCAGCCAGCACTTGTACTCCAACACAATATTAACTTGGACAAGGGAGGAGAAACCCGCGTTTTAACCCCGCCCCCCCTTAAAGGCGCCAAAATCGCGCACACGGCCAGTGGCAGAATTACAGCGCGACTGAAGGTAAGTTTTGTAACATACCTACTTATAGTGTTATAGTGTTATATACTTATAGTGTTATATACTTATAGTGTTATATACTTATAGTGTTATATACTTATAGTGTTATATACTTATAGTGTTATATACTTATAGTGTTATAGTGTTATATACTTATAGTGTTATATACTTATAGTGTTATATACTTATAGTGTTATATACTTATAGGGTTATATACTTATAGTGTTATAGTGTTATATACTTATAGTGTTATATACTTATAGTGTTATATACTTATAGTGTTATAGTGTTATATACTTATAGTGTTATATACTTATAGTGTTATAGTTATAGTGTTATAGAGTTATAGTGTTATAGTGTTATAGTGTTATATACTTATAGTGTTATGTACTTATAGTGTTATATACTTATAGTGTTATAGTTATAGTGTTATAGTGTTATAGAGTTATAGAGTTATAGTGTTATAGTGTTATAGTTATAGTGTTATAGAGTTATAGTGTTATAGAAACATAGAAACATAGAAACATAGAAAATAGGTGCAGGAGTAGGCCATTCGGCCCTTCGAGCCTGCACCGCCATTCAATATGATCATGGCTGATCATCCAACTCAGTATCCCGTACCTGCCTTCTCTCCATACCCCCTGATCCCTTTAGCCACAAGGGCCACATCTAACTCCCTCTTAAATATAGCCAATGAACTGGCCTCAACTACCCTCTGTGGCAGAGAGTTCCAGAGATTCACCACTCTCTGTGTGAAAAAGTTTTTCCTCATCTCGGTCTTAAAGGATTTCCCCCTTATCCTTAAGCTGTGACCCCTTGTCCTGGACTTCCCCAACATCGGGAACAATCTTCCTGCATCTAGCCTGTCCAACCCCATAAGAATTTTGTACGTTTCTATAAGATCAACTCTCAATCTCCTAAATTCTAGCGAGTATAAGCCAAGTCTATCCAGTCTTTCTTCATATGAAAGTCCTGACATCCCAGGAATCAGTCTGGTGAACCTTCTCTGCACTCCCTCTATGGCTATAATGTCCTTCCTCAGATTTGGAGACCAAAACTGTACGCAATACTCCAGGTGTGGTCTCACCAAGACCCTGTACAACTGCAGTAGAACCTCCCTGCTCCTATACTCAAATCCTCTTGCTATGAAAGCCAACATACCATTCGCTTTCTTCAGTGCCTGCTGCACCTGCATGCCTACTTTCAATGACTGGTGTACCATGACACCCAGGTCTCCCTGCATCTCCCCATTTCCTAATCGGCCACCATTTAGATAATAGTCTGCCTTCCCGTTTTTGCCACCAAAGTGGATAACCTCACATTTATCCACATTATACTGCATCTGCCAAACATTTTCCCACTCACCCAGCCTATCCAAGTCACCTTGCAGTCTCCGAGCATCCTCCTCACAGCTGACACTGCCCCCCAGCTTAGTGTCATCCGCAAACTTGGAGATGTTGCTTTCAATTCCCTCATCCAGTTCATTAATATAAATTGTAAATAGCTGGGGTCCCAGCACTGAGCCTTGCGGTACCCCACTAGTCACTGCCTGCCATTGTGAAAAGGACCCGTTTACTCCTAGTCTTTGCTTCCTGTTTGCCAGCCAGTTCTCTATCCACATCAATACTGAACCCCCAATTCCGTGTGATTTAAGTTTGTACCCTAATCTCTTATGTGGTACCTTGTTGAAAGCCTTCTGAAAGTCCAGATACAACACATCCACTGGTTCTCCCCTATCCACTCTACTAGTTACATCCTCGAAAAATTCTATAAGATTCGTCAGACGCGATTTACCTTTCGTAAATCCATGCTGACTTTGTCCAATGATTTCACCACTTTCCAAATGTGCTGCTATCCCATCTTTAATAACTGACTCTAGCAGTTTCCCCACTGCCGATGTTAGACTAACTGGTCTGTAATTCCCCATTTTCTCTCTCCCTCCCTTCTTAAAAAGTGGGGTTACGTTTGCTACCCTCCAATCCTCAGGAACTACTCCAGAATCTAAAGAGTTTTGAAAAATTATCACTAATGCATCCACTATTTCTGGAGCTACTTCCTTAAGTACTCTGGGATGCAGCCTATCTGGCCCTGGTGATTTATCAGCCTTTAATCCATTCAATTTACCCAACACCACTTCCCGACTAACCTGGATTTCACTCAGTTCCTCCATCTCCTTTGACCCGCGGCCCCCTGCTATTTCCGGCAGATTATTTATGTCTTCCTTAGTGAAGACGGAACCAAAGTAGTTATTCAATTGGTCCGCCATATCCTTGTTCCCCATGATCAATTCATCTGTTTCAGACTGCAAGGAACCTACATTTGTTTTAACTAATCTCTTTCTCTTCACATATCTATAAAAACTTTTGCAGTCAGTTTTTATGTTCCCTGCCAGTTTCCTTTCATAATCTATTTTCCCTTTCCTGATTAAGCCCTTTGTCCTCCTCTGCTGGTCTCTGAATTTCTCCCAGTCCTCTGGTATGCTGCTTTTTCTGGCTAATTTGTACACATCATCTTTTGCTTTGATACTATCCCTGATTTCCCTTGTTATCCACGGATGCACTACCTTCCCTGATTTATTCTTTTGCCAAACTGGGATGAACAATTTTTGTAGTTCATCCATGCAGTCTTTAAATGCCTTCCATTGCATATCCACCGTCAACCCTTTTAGAACTAATTGCCAGTCAATCTTGGCCAATTCACGTCTCATACCCTCAAAGTTACCTTTCTTTAAGTTCAGAACCGTTGTTTCTAAATTAACAATGTCACTCTCCATCCTAATGAAGAACTCAACCATATTATGGTCACTCTTGCCCAAGGGGGCACGCACAACAAGACTGCTAACTAACCCTTCCTCATTACTCAATACCCAGTCTAGAATAGCCTGCTCTCTCGTTGGTTCCTCTACATGTTGGTTTAGATAACTATCCCGCATACATTCCAAGAAATCCTCTTCCTCAGCACCCCTGCCAATTTGATTCACCCAATCTATATGTAGATTGAAGTCACCCATTATAACTGTTTTGCCTTTGTTGCACGTATTTCTAATTTCCTGTTTGATGCCATCCCCAACTTCACTACTACTGCTAGGTGGCCTGTACACAACACTCACCAGCGTTTTCTGCCCCTTAGTGTTTCACAGCTCTACCCATACCGATTCCACATCCTCCAAGCTAATGTCCTTCCTTTCCACTGCGTTAATCTCCTCTCTAACCAGCAACGCTACCCCACCTCCTTTTCCTTTCTCTCTATCCCTCCTGAATATTGAATATCCCTGGATGTTCAGCTCCCAGCCTTGGTCACCCTGGAGCCATGTCTCCGTGATCCCAACTATATCATAATCATTAATTGCTATCTGCACGTTCAACTCATCCACCTTATTACGAATGCTCCTTGCATTGAGACACAAAGCCTTCAGGCTTGTTTTTACAAAGCTCTTACCCCTTATACAATTATGTTGAAAAGTGGCCCTTTTTGATTTTTGCCCTGGATTTGTCTGCCTGCCACTTTTACTTTTCACCTTGCTACCTATTGCTTCCGCCCGCATTATACACCCCTCTGTTTCTCTGCTCACCCATTTAAGAACCCCACCACCTCTTATTCTCTGTTTATTATTGTTTTCTTCTTTCCCCCCTACATGTTGGGTCTGAGCGCTTTCCTTCTCTGCCTCCTGCCTCACACACTGTCTAATAGCATTCTCTATTTGAGTCCCTCCCCCCAACCATTCTAGTTTAAAGTCTCCCCAGTAGCCTTTGCAGATCTCCCCGCCAGGATATCGGTCCCCCTCAGGTTCCAGTGCAACCCATCCTTTTTGTACAGGTCGAACCTTCCACAAAAGAGGTCCCAATGATCCAGAAATTTGAATCCCTGCCTTCTGCACCAGTCCTTCAGCCACGCATTTATCCTCCACCTCGCTCCATTCCTACTCTCACTGTCGCGTGGCACAGGCAGTAATCCCGAGATTGTTACCTTTGCTGTCCTTCTCTTTAACTCCCCTCCTAACTCCCTAAATTCTCCTTTCAGGACCTCTTCTCTTTTTTTACCTATGTCATTGGTAACTATATGTACCACGGCCTCGGCTCCTCTCCCTGCCCTTTCAGGATATCTTGGACACGTTGAGACACATCACAGACCCTGGCACCAAGGAGGCAAACTACCATCCGGGTCTCCCGACTGCGTCCACAGAATCGCCTGTCTGACCCCCTAACTATAGAGTCCCCTATTAGTATTGCCCTCCTCTTCTTTTCCTTACCCTTCTGAGCAACAGGGCCGGTCTCTATACCGGAGGCCCGGCCGCTGTCGCTACCCCCAGGTAGGCTGTCCCACCCAACAGTGCTCAAACAGGAGTACATATTGTCAAGGTGTACAGCCACCGGGGTACTCTCTAGTCCCTGCCTGTGCCCCTTGCCTCTCCCAACCGTGACCCACTTGCCTGCCTCCTGTGGTCTTGGAGTGACCACCTCCCTGTAACTCCTCTCAATGACTTCCTCGCTCTCCCTGACCAGACGGAGGTCATCGAGCTGCTGCTCCAGGTTCCTAAAAAGGTCCATTAGGAGCCCCATCTCGATACACCTGGCGCAGATGTGGACGTCTGGAGGGCTATCTGACTCCATGACTTCCCACATCTGACATCATAGTGTTATAGTGTTATAGTATTATATACTTATAGTGTTATATTGTTATATACTTATAGTGTTATAGAGTTATAGTGTTATAGTGTTATAGAGTTATAGTGTTATAGAGTTATAGAGTTACCGTGTCACAGAGTCACAGAGTTACAGTGTTATATACTTATCTATCTATCTATATTACTAAAAGTCTGATCTTGACCGCTTTTGGCCCGCTGTGGCGCGATTTCTGAGAGAACGCCGCCACCTACGGCCGACATTTTTGGCCACCTCGCCCAGAGCCCCCCTCCGCCTTCCGGGAGCAGAGGATTTTTCCCGTCGATGAAAAATTAGAGAGATATTAATGTTTTTACAAAATTCCCCATTCTCTCTGCTGCCCCCGCTGGCGGCAGGGGGAGGAACTATAAAAACCGGAAGTGTAGTGCCTCACTCAGTCTCTGCCAGACCCAGGAAGCGAGAGGGTCACGGCTCTCTGAGCTGCGAATAACACTGAACGCACGTCAACTCCACGGTGAGTCCCGTCGATGCGGCTGTAAAGTGGCTGCTGCCCAATTGTTTGCCTCGCCTATTTTTTTAAAGTTTGTGTTCACAAAATGAATTTTGGTTGTCAGGTGGCTGCTTGCTGCCCAATTGTTTGCCTCGCCTTTTGTTAAAAAAAAGTTTGTTCACAAAATGAATTTTTTTTTAAAGTTTGTGTTCACAAAATGAATTTTGGTTGTCAGGTGGCTGCTTGCTGCCCAATTGTTTGCCTCGCCTTTTTTTTAAAAGGTTTGTGTTCACAAAATGAATTTTGGTTGTCAGGTGGCTGCTTGCTGCCCAATAGTGTGCCTCACCTTTTGTTAAAAAATGTTTTTGTTCACAAAATGAATTTTGGTTGTCAGGTGGCTGCTTGCTGCCCAATTGTTTGCCATGGCTTGGCTTTTAAAATCGTTGCAACAGTTGGCTGCCAGCCCAAGAATCCATTCGGCCCACAATGTCTATACTAGCCCTCTGGAAACCAGTACCTTCGGCCCGCAACACCCAGACTAACGCAACAGAAAGCCCCCCTCCCCCCACTGGCGAGCAATAATGGAATTGGTGGAGAGGTGGAATATTGCATTGGTGACCAGCCCTCCCGTGTGATGCTGGGACCCAACGGGTCCCACTTAGTCTAGCAGTGTTATAGAGTTATAGTGTTATTGTTATAGAGTTATAGAGTTATAGTGTTATTGTTATAGAGTTATAGAGTTATATACTTATAGAGTTATAGTGTTATAGAGTTATATACTTATAGTGTTATAGAGTACTGTTATAATGTTATAGTTATAGAGTTACATTTTAGTCACAGAGTCATAGACATAGACTTATAGAGTCACAGGTCATAGAGTTATAGAGTTAAGGGCCTGTTCCACAGACTATTTTGTAGGTGACTAGGCTGTCGCCACATGGTCACTGGGGTGTCACCTGTATGGTCGTGAGTCGTTTCCTCAGTCGCCCAAACAGTCGTTTCTGGTCGCCACTGGATTTTCATCATGTTGAAAAAATTTCTGAGACGGGCGGCGACAGTGGGTTTGACGCCAATCAGCGTAGCTTGACATCTCCTGATGTAGGTGCTGTCATAGGTTGTGGCCAGGTTAATGTTGGTTGTGGCCAGGTTGATGTTGGTTGTGGCCAGGTTGATGTTGGTTGTGGCCAGGTTGATGTTGGTTGTGGCCAGGTTGATGTTGGTTGTGGCCAGGTTGATGTTGGTTGTGGCCAGGTTGATGTTGGTTGTGGCCAGGTTGATGTTGGTTGTGGCCAGGTTGATGTTGGTTGTGGCCAGGTTAATGTTGGTTGTGGCCAGGTTAATGTTGGTTGTGGCCAGGATAATGTTGGTTGTGGCCAGGTTAATGTTGGTTGTCGCCAGGTTAATGTTGGTTGTCGCCAGGTTAATGTTGGTTGTGGCCAGGTTAATGTTGGTTGTCGCCAGGTTAATGTAGGTTGTCGCCAGGTTAATGTTGGTTGTCGCCACTGCTGACCGTTTTTTTTGTTGTTGTTAAAGTAATGATTCTATTTCAAATTTTATGTTGAAGTGGGGTCCAGGCTCCATTTTTCAGCGACCTGCTAAGACTATGTTGCCAGTCGCCGGCAGTCGCCTAAAAATAGCCTACGTGGGACAGGCCCTTTACAATAGTCACAGAGTTATAGACATAGAGTTATAGTCATAGAGTTACAGTAGACACAAAATACCAGAGTAACTCAGCGGGACAGGAGAGAAGGAATGGGGGCCGTTGCAGGTCGAGACCCTTCTTCAGAGTTATAGTTATAGAGTCATACAGTGATACAGCG